>CAUYTI010012053.1:0-17626 GCA_963575145.1 Galago senegalensis
GGCGCCCGCCACAACGCCCGGCTATTTTTTGGTTGCAGCCGTCATTGTTGTTTGGTGGGTCCGGGCTGGGGATTCGAACCCGCCACCTTAGGTGTACGTGGCTGGCGCCTTAGCCGGTTGAGCTATAGGCGCCGAGCCAGGGGGGCTGAGTTTTTTATCAGCTCTAGCAACATCTGACCTGTAGAGGAATTTAGCCAGGACAGAAACAAATTCTGTGAAGTTGCTCTCTCCTGTTCTGCCAGCAACATCAACCAGGCACAGGGCTGGAACTGAGTTAACTGCCCCAGCCTATATTAAACACCCAAGGTCCCTCTGCCAGACTCAGATCTCCTGGTGACTCAGGCAATCGTAAACCCCAGGAGCAGTTGCTCACTAGAGCGAACTAGGTCACAGCCCTGTGGGATTACCAATGACTGGGTGCAAGGTGGAGAAAGAGGCATCAACCTTCCCAGACTAATTTATTTCCTGGGTGGGTCCTTCTGCCCTCACGGAGCACTAGAACGAGTCATATCTGAGCTGCCAGCAGACCCCTCCTATCTAGTTGCAGGAGACTCTTTGAACTCTCCCACCTGAGACCAGTGCTGACTAGGACAACTGATTTGGCCCCCTTAAACTGGAAAAATCACCTAAGGACTATCCAAAGCAGCACCCTGGGTGTATGGTTGAAGAAAGGTTTGATTTTCCCTGCCCAGTTGTTGTTTGTAGGGGGCGGGGTGACTTAATTACTGGTATTTCTCCACAGTTGAGACTTCAACCAAAAGTAATCATTCACTAGGGTAGGGCAGAGACCAGCTGAAAATAAGACAGAGCCACTTAGCCCCACCACACCAAGCAGGTCCCCAGTCTCTCAGCCCGTAACATCATACAGGTCCTTGACAAAGCTCAAGGGGAAAAGCCAAACAGGGTAAAATAATCATGTGGTGGAATCAGCGGAAAAACTCCAGTAATATGAATAACCAGAGTAGATCAACCCACCCCTCAAAAGGATGTGGCAGATGCAACTGAAGATCCCCTTCATAAACAGATAGCTGAGATGTCAGAAATCGAACTCAGAATTTAGATTGCAAATAAGATTAATAGAATAGAGGCAAAAATAGAATTAGAAATTCAAGGAGCGTTCCAAAAGTTCACTCAAGAATTCAATGAATTCAAAGACAAAACATCAAAGATTTTGAAACATTGAGGCAAGAGATTGCAGCCTTCAAAGATCTGAAAAATATGGTAGAATCCCTTGGTAGTAGAATGCAGCAGGCAGAAGAAAGGATCTCAGACATTGAAGACAAAGCTTTTGAACGTGCCCAAGTGTTCAAAGAGGAACAGAAATAGAAAGCAAAAACAGATCATTCTCCCGGAGAGCTCTGAGATAATTCAAAGAAAGCTAATATTTCCCTCATAGGAATACCTGAAGGTGACAAAGTTGCTTCACAAAACACAGAGGCTCTTCTTTATGAAATTATGAAAGAGAACTTTCCAGATATGCCAAGAGATCCTAAAATTCAGATTGCAGACAGCTTCAGAACCCCAGCACAACTCAACTCGAATAAGACATCCCCCAGACACATCATAATTAACTTCATAAATTTAATATGAAAGAGAAAATCCTAAAAGCAGCCAGACGTTAAGAAAACCATAACCTACAAGGGGAAGAATATTAGAATGAATGCAGCTCTCCCTGCCGAAACCTTTCAGGCTAGAAGAGGGTGGTCATCGACTTTTAATCTCCTAAAACAAAATAATTCTCAAGAATCCTTTATCCAGCTAAACTGAGTTTCAATTATGATGGAGAAATTAAATACTTTAATGACATTCACATGTTGAAGAAATTTGCCATAACTAAACCAGCTCTTCAGGATATTCTCATACCTATCCTCCATAATGACCAGTGTAATCCTCCACCACAAAAGTAAACTCACTCAGAAACTTTTGATCAAATTCCAACTTCCACAGTGGCAAAAGGATTAAAAATGCCCACTGGACTTTGGAACAACTTGATACCCCAATTTTTACCAGGCTGATCAATAATTTCAATCAATGTGAATAGCTTAAGTGTCCTCTAAAGAGGCACAGATTGGCTGATTGAATACAGAAACTCAGACCAGACATCTGCTGTATACAAGAATCTCATCTTACCTTAAAAGATAAATATAGACTCAGGGTGAAGGGATGGTCATCTGTATTTCAGGCAAATGGAAAGCTGAAAAAAGCAGGCATTGAAATTTTATTCACAGATACAATAGGTTTTAAAACAACAAAAGTAAGCAAAGACAAGGATGGCCACTTTATATTTGTTAATAATACTCAATATGATGAGATCTCAATTATCAATATTTATGCACCCAACCAGAATGCACCTCAATTTATAAGAGACACTAACAGGCATGAGCTACTTGGTCTCTCCCAGCTCCATCATAGTCGGAGATTTTAACACTCCTTTAGCAGTATTGGATAGATCATCTAATAAGCAGCTTAGCAAACAAATCTTAAATTTTTTATTTTTTTTGTTTTGAGACAGAGCCTCAAGCTATCCCCCTGGGTAGAGTGCCATGGCATCACGCTCACAGCAACCTCCAACTCCTGCGCTCAAGCGAGTCTCCTGCCTCAGCCTCCCAAGTAGCTGGGACTACAGGCGCCCGCCACAACGCCTGGCCATTTTTTGGTTGCAGCCATCGTTGTTTGGCGGGCCCGGGCTGGGGATTCGAACCTGCCACCTTAGTATGTGGTTGGCGCCTTAGCCGCTTGAGCCACAGGCGCCAAGCCAGAAATCTTAAATTTAAACTTAACTATTCAACTTTTGGATTTAACAGACATCTACAGAACATTTCATTCTAACAAAACTGAATACACATTTTTCTCATCAGTCCACATAACATATTCCAAAATCGTTGACATCTTAGGTCACAAGTCTAACCTCAGCAAATTTAAAAGAATAGAAATTATTCCTTGCATCTTCTTGGACCATCATGGAATGAAAGTGGATTCACTAACAGGAATCTGCAGACTCATACAAAAACTGAAGCTAAATAACCTTATACTGAATGATAGGTGAGTCAAAGACAAGATTAAGAAGGAAATTACCGGATCAGCACCCTTGGCTCAAGTGGCTAAGGCGCCAGCCACATACACCTAAGGTGGCAGGTTCGAATCCAGCCCGGGCCCACCAAACAACAATGATGGCTGCAACCAAAAAAATAGCCAGGCGTTATAGCAGGCGCCTGTGGTCCCAGCTACTTGGGAGGCAGAGGCAGGAGACTCGCTTGAGCCCAGGAGTTGGAGGTTGATGTGAGCTGTGATGCCACAACACTCTACCCAGGGGGACAGCTTAACACTCTGTCTCAAAAAAAAAGAAGGAAATTACCAAAATTTTGGAACAAAACAATAATGAAGACATGAATTATCAAAACCTCTGGGATACCGCAAAGGCAGTCCTAAGAGGGAAATTTATAGCACTGCAAGCCTTCCTCAAGAGAATGGAAAGAGGGGAAGTTAACAATTTAATGGGACATCGCAAGCAACTGGAAAAGGAACAACATTCCAATCCCAAATCCAGCGGAAGAAAAGATATAACCATAATTAGAGCAAAATTAAATGAAACTGAAAACAAAAGGATTATGCAACAGATCAGTAAATCAAAAAGTTGGTTTTTTGAAAAAAATCAACAAAATCAATAAACCTTTGGCCAACCTAACCAGGAAAAAAGAGTAAAATCTCTAATCTCATCAATCAGAACGGTAAAGATGAAATAACAGACTCTTTAGAAATTCAAACAATCCTTAATGAATACTACAAGAAACTTTATTCCCAGAAATATGAAAATCTGAAGGAAATCAACCAATACTTGGAAGCACGCCACCTCCCAAAACTCAGCCAGAATGAAGTGGAAATGTTGAACAGGCCCATATCAAGCTCTGAAATAGCATCAGCTATACAAAATCTCCCTAAAAATAAAAGCCCAGGACCAGATGGTTTCACGTCAGAATTCTACCAAACCTTTGGCTCGGCGCCTATAGCTCAATCAGCTAAGGTGCCAGCCACATACAGCTAAGGTGGCAGGTTCAAATCCCCAGCCTGGACCGGCCAAACAACAATGATGGCTGCAACCAAAAAATAGCCGGGCGTTGTGGTGGGCGCCTGTGGTCCCAGCTACTTGGGAGGCAGAGGCAGGAGACTCGCTTGAGCCCAGGAGTTGGAGGTTGCTGTGAGCTATAATGCCACAGCACTCTACCCAGGGGGACAGCTTGAGGCTCTGTCTCAAAAAAAAAGAATTCTACCCAACCTTTAAAGAGGAACTAGTACCTGTATTACTCAACCTTTTCCAAAATATACAAAAAGAAGGAATACTATCCAACACATTCTATGAAGCAAACATCATCTTGATCTCCAAACCAGGAAAAGGCCCAACAAGAAAAGAAAATTATAAACCAATATCACTAATGAATATTGATGCAAAAATATTCAACAAAATCCTAACAGAATCCAGCAACAAATCAAACAAATTATACACCACGACCAAGTGGGTTTTATCCCAGGATCTCAAGGATGGTTCAACATACATAAATCTATAAATAAAATTCATCATATAAACAAATTAAAAAACAAAGACCATATGATTCTCTCAATTGATGCAAAAAAGTGTTTGATAATATCCAGCATCCATTCATGATCAGAACACTTAAGAAAATTGGTATAGGCTCGGTGCCTATAGCTGAACCGGCTAAGGCGCCAGCCACGTACACCTAAGGTGGCGGGTTCAAATCCCCAGCCCGGACCCGCCAAACAACAATGACGGCTGCAACCAAAAAATAGCCGGGCGTTGTGGCGGGTGCCTGTGGTCCCACCTACTTGGGAGGTGGAGGCAAGAGACTCACTTGAGCCCAGGAGTTGGAGGTTGCTGTGAGCTGTAATGCCATGGCACTCTATCCAGGGGGACAGCTTGAGGCTCTGTCTCAAAAAAAAAAAAAAAAAAATTGGTATAGAATGAACATTTCTTAAACTGATAGGGGCCGTCTACAGCAAACCCACAGCCAATATCATATTGAATGGAGTTAAATTAAAATCATTTCCACTCAGATCAGGGACCAGGCAAGGTTGCCCATTGTCTCCACTGCTCTTTAACATTGTAATGTAAGTTTTAGCCATCACAATTAGGGAAGAAAAGGTGATCAAGGGTATCCATATAGGGTCAGAAGAGATCAAACTTTCACTATTCGCAGTTGATATGACTGTACATCTGAGAAATACCAGGGATTCTTCTCCAAAACTCTTAGAAGTGATCAAGGAATATAGCAGAATCTCAGGCTACAAAATCAACACTCATAAATCTGTAGCCTTCATATATACCAGTAATAGTCAAGTTGAAAAAACAGTCAAGGACTCCATTCCATTCACAGTAGTGCCAAAGAAGATGAAATATTTGGGAGTTTACCTAAAGATTTCTATAAAGAGAACTATGATATTCTAAGAAAAGAAATAGCTGAAAATGTTAACAAATGGAAAACATACCATGCTCATGGCTGGGAAGAATCAACATTGTTAAAATGTCCATACTACCCAAAGCAATATATAATATTAATGCAATCCCTATTAAAGCCCCACTGTCATACTTAGAAGATCTCAAAAAAATAATACTTGTTTACATGGAATCAGGAAAAACCTCAAAAAGCCAAGACATTACTCAGAAATAAAAACAAAGCAGGAGGAATCACGCTACCAGACCTCAGACTATACTATAAATCGATAGTGATCAAAACAGCATGGTACTGGCACAAAAACAGAGAGGTAGATGTATGGAACAGAATAGAGAACCAAGAGATGAACTCAGCTACTTACCGTTATCTGACCTTTGACAAGCCAATTAAAAACACTGAGTGGGGAAAACAGTCCCTATTTAACAAATGGTGCTGGGTGAACTGGCTAGCGACCTGTAGGAGAATGAAACTGGACCCACACCTTTCACCACTAAGATAAATTCTCACTGGATTAAAGATTTAAATTTAAGACATGAAACTATAAAAATATGAGAAGTGTAGGGAAAACACTTGAAGAAATTGGCCTGTGCAAAAATTTTATGAGGACCCTGCAGGCAATCGAAGCAACATCAAAAATACACTACTGGGACCTGATCAAACTAAAATGCTTCTGCACAGCCAGTAACACAGTAAGTAAAGCAAACAGATAGCCCTCAGAATGGGAGAAGATATTTGCAGGTTATGTCTCTGACAAAGGTTTAATAACCAGAATCCAGAGAACTCAAGCGTATTAGCAAGAAAAGAACAAGTGACCTCATCTCAGGATGGGCAAGGGACTTGAAAAGAAACTTCTCTGAAGACAGGCGCATGGCCTACAGACATATGAAAAATGCTCATTATCATTAACCATCAGAGAAATGCAAATCAAAACTAGTTTGATATATCACCTAAGTCCAGTAAGATTAGCCCACATTACAAAATCCCAAAATCAGGGATATTGGCGTGGATGTGGAGAAAGGGGGAACACTTCTATACTGCTGGTGGGAATGCAAACTAATATGTCCCTTTTGGAAAGATGTTTGGAGAACACTTAACTAAAAATAGACCTGCCATTTGATCCTGCAATTTCTCTACTAGGTATTTATCCAGAAGACCAAAAATTGCATTACAACAAAGATATTTGTACCAGAATGTTTATTGCAGCCCAATTCATAACTGCTAAATCGTGAAAGAAGCCCAAGTGTCCATCAATCTACAAATGGATCAATAAATTGTGGTATATGTATACCATGGAATATTATGCAGCCTTAAGGAAAGACAGAGACTTTACCTCCTTCATGTTTACATGGATGGAGCTGGAACACATTCTTCTTAGCAAAGTATCTCAAAAATGGAAAAAAAAGTATCCAATGTACTCAGCCCTACTATGAAACTAATCTACTATAGCCCAATTATAGTCCAAGAATATGGGATTGGGTAGAGGGATGGGAGGGGAGGGGGGAGGATGGGTGGAGGGAGGGTGATTGGCGGGACCACACCTATGGTCCATCTTACAAGGGTACAAGTGAATCTTTCTTAATGTAGAATATATCTTAACACAATAACTAAGAAAATTCCATGAAGGCTATGTTAACCAGTTTGGTAAAAATATTTCAAATTGTATATAAAACCAGCACACTGTACCCCATGACTGCATTAATGTACACAGCTATTATTTAATTTTTTAAAAGTATATAAATACATATATTATATATATATATATGAAAATCCAGACCAGTATTCTGCAAACACTAGTCTCTAAGGGTCTTCCTACAAATTCCTTCCTCTCTGCAACCCACAACTGGTGCCCTCTGCTGGTAAATATGTATATCTCTTCACAACAAAAATAAAACCCATTTAACTTTACCACTTACTTGGAAAGGGAAAATAAGAATATGCTTCCTGGCTTGGCACCTGTGGCTAAAGAGGCTAAGGCGCCAGCCACATACACCTGAGCTGGGGGGTTCGAATCCAGCCTGAACCTGTCGAAAAACAATGATGGCTGCAACCAAAAAACAGCCAGGCGTTGTGGCGGGTGCCTGGAACCCCAGCTACTTGGGAGGCGGAGGCAGGAAAATCGCTTGAGCCCAGGAGTTGGAGGTTGCTATGAGCTGTGATGCCACATTACTCTACCCAGGGTGAGAACTTGAGGCTCAAATGCTTCCTTCACAAACATCCTATTCAAAAATTAACATTATTTCTTACTTACAACTTTTCCATAGGTATATGCAACTTTATTAATATTTTTTCACAGTTAAACCAACATTTCCCATTTTTTAATTATCTCAATGTATTTATGGAGTATAGTGGGTTTATTACACAGATCACTTGTATAGTGGTGAATTTGGGGGCATATGCAGCTTCAAACTATGTTGATCCTCTCCGTCTACCTGCTGCCCCTGCCTCACCTCTCCAGTTCTTTCCTTTCTGGATACAAAGAAAGCTGGGCTGTTTACATAAAAAGGCAAAATATAGACAATACATCACCTCAAAGTCAAACATACACTGATGTGTTTGCATATCTAGCAAGTAGAGATAATTCAGACACATTCTTAAGGTAATGTGAAACTCAAGTGCAAGTATATTCAAATATTCTTGTAAATAGTAAAATAGTACAATAGCATTTATAATTCAGAGAATTAAGTCTCACCAATATCTGCTATGCAATGTGCTCTATCAGGGAGCTACAACATAAATCTTATATTAATAGAATGTCAAAGAGCTTCCAAGCTGGTAAAGAAAATTACACTACACACATATATCACATAAAGGTAAAAACAAAACTGAGACTGAAGAGACGTACAGAAAAGGTACTCTGACTATGAGAACTCAATGGGAGAAGAGACAAATCCCAATTAGGGAAAGAAGGCAGTTGCAAAGAATAAAGTTGAGAGCTTAGTAAGTTAATAATTCCATGGACTTATTTAAAGGCTGTTCATAATTTTAAATATTTGCAACTAGGTAATTTTAATTTCCCATGATTTCATTTTAAAACTTTTAATTTAAAATAAATCTTTTATTTATTTATTTGGAGACAGTCTTGCTCTCTTGCTTACAGTAAAGTACAGTGGTATCCTCAAAGTTCACTGAAATCTCAAACAATCCCGTCTCAGCCTCCTAAGTAGCTGGGACTGCAGGCATGTACCACCACACTCAGCTTTTTTTCTAGTAGTGGCAGAGACAGGGTCTCACTCTTGCTCAGGCTGATCTCAAATTCCTGATCTCAAACAATCCTCCCACTTGAGCCTCCCAGGTACTAGGACTATATGCCTAAGCCACCACACCCAGCCCCAAGAAAATAATTTTTTCATACCACTACTTTTATATACAAGTACTTGAATATTACATTAAATAATGTTAAATATTTTATTACAATTCTTGTGGTGAAATTTACATAAAATTTACCATCTTAACTGTTTTTAAATGTACAATAAAGTTGCATTAAGTACATGCATAGTGTTGTATAACTACCACCACTATCCATTTTAGAATTTTTTCATCATCCAAAAAGAACTATACTCCTTAAATAGTAATTCTCCATTTCTATGTCTATGAATTTGCCTACTCTAGGTACCTCTTATAAGTGCAATCGTACTTATCTTTGTTTCTAGCTCATTTCACTAACTTAGCATGATGTTTTCAAGGTTCATTTTTACACACATGGGTGAGAGGAGCAGGTGTACCAAAATAGAAATTTTAAGACAGAAAGCCAAAATTCAAATCAGATCATGACACTCCTCTGCTCATCATTCATTAAAAGCCAAAATTCTCAGAACGGCCAACAAATCCCTACACAATCTGATCCCTCTGACCTCATCAGCTCCTCCTTTCCTTTTTCCCTCAGTTCCAGCCACCCTGAACTTGCTTTTTTCCTCAGAGTCCAGGCACAATCCTGCCTCAGGGTTATTGCTCTTCCTAACCTCACCTGGAATGTTCTTCCTCTAAATATATTTATATTGCTCACTTAGACATTTCCTTCAAGTCTTTGCTCAAATGTTACTTTCACAGAGGAATCTACCCATACCACCCTATTTTTAATTGTACTCAACCTCACTCTGCCTTGCAGCACTCCCCATTCCTCCCTCTTTTTTCCATTATCACTTACATCAAGCAGAAGACTAATAAATTTTAACTTCACATAATAGAAAACAGGGAAACACCGAATTTCAGATAATAAGGGAAAACTCATGACAGGTAATGACAGTACCCTAGTGGAAATAACTAGGTCTTCCTCAAGTTTAGTAGCACCTAAGAGATCAAAGCATTAGAAAATATGAAAGGGATTTTTTAAAAAGTTTCACTGAAGAGATGACAACAGATGGCACATTCAGAGTTATTGAAAAGTTTTAACTAAAGAACTACTTACAAGGGTGTTGACATAGTTAAGTCAACAAGGTTTGGGAACTATCTTGGGACTAGGGAACCTAAAGTAGCAGTAGCAGTGGGTCCCAGAAGACAGGAAAGCCTAGAGCTGTAAGAGGGCCATCAAAGCAGAGATGTGTCCGCTGATAACCTATTGCTGAGTATATGTTTGTTTATTTTCTTTAGGTATCCCTTTAGAGTGTATGTATTTTCGACAAAGAAACAAGTATCTTGACCTCACCTTCCTCTCACCCTCCAGATATCATGCTGGCTTCTCCCACTGTGCAGACCCAACATGAATAAAGCTAAAGAGAGCATGCAGTTCTTTAGAAGTCAACCTCCCAGGAACACAGAGCAAGGAAGATGATGATGGAGGGGATCAGGAAGGGCAAAAAACATCCAACACAGCAACCATTTTATAAAGCTACATACAAAAAGTACAAAACTTCAGTGTTCTCCTAGCAACTTTAACTCAAGTGTCCAAATTATTCCTAGTGGCATCATCATCTTCTCAACTCACACAGTAATTTTGATTTTACTACCACTTCCTTATTCCCCATATATCCAATTATTTGCCAATTATATTTTCACAACTTACCTCAAATTCCTTCTATTTCCAATGTTATCACTTTGTTCCTGCTGATCTCTTACCTAGTTAGCATCACCTGTCTTACCATCCTTGCCACCTGAAACATCACCCTTATTTCACTCAAGTTACTGGACTAACCTTTGTGATTTAGTTTCACTATCACTAAGGTTGCTAAAAAACTATTAATGACATCCACTGCCCACCAGTTCAAACTCCTTAGCCTACTATTCAGAGTTCAATAACATGGTTCGAACTCATCCTGCCCAATTTATTTCTCACAGCTTTTTTTTTCCACATTGCTTTTTATATTTAGTATAACCTTAACATAAATTAGCCACTTGTCATTTGAAAGCTAGTGAAGTTTAGAGGAAAGAGTATGACTGGAATCTGTCCTACTTTAATTCAATTACCAGCTGGGTGGCTTGAGAGTTACTTAACCTTTCTGATATGAACTTCAGCTACCTTCTCTGTGAAGCTGAGGGTTACTGAATGGATGCAGTAAGAACATTGTAAATGTACCTGGCAGAGTGTTGTAAGGCAGAGTGTTTAGCACACAGTATGAACACTTTTCTGTATGTTTCATGTCTCTACCTATTTGTCCTCTACCTGAAATGCCCTTCCTCTTCCCACCTTCATCTATGTATCCAATATTTTTTAATTGGAGAAAAATAAGGTTTGGTGTGGTGGTTCACTCACACCTATAATCCTAGCATTCTGGATGAGACCAGCCTGAGCCAAGAGCGAGACCCCATCTCCACTAAAAATAGAAAAACTAGAACATTGTGGTGGGCTCCTATAGTCCAGCTATTTAGGAAGTTAAAGCAGGACTGCTTGAGCCCAGGAATTTGAGGTTGCTATCAGCAATGATGATGTCATGGTACTCTACCCAAGGAAAGAAAGTCACTGTCTCAAAACGTAATAATTGGAGAAGACACATTTATTTAAACATGTATACACAGGAGCCTTCAGAATGAAAACTCCCCAACCAGAGTTTAAAAGCTTATATGCCTTTCTGGTAAAACAGTCAGAGACCAACCTTTTAAGGTTAAATATTATATCTTCTACAATGCTTTTCTTTCTTCTATTTTTGGCCAGGCTTTTAAAAAAATTTAGTTATAGGAACATAATAGTTGTATATACTTATGAGGTACACACAAAGTTTTGATACAGGCACACAATGTATAACAATCAAATACCAGAGCATCCCTCACCTCAAGCATTTGTGTTGGAAACATTCCAATTCCACTTTTCAAGTTGCCTTAAACACTCTCCTGTGCTATCAAATATTAGATCTTCTTCCTTTTGTCTAACTGTATTTTTGTACCCACTAACCATCTCCTTTACACAACTTTTCATTTTTAAAGAGACAAGGTCTCACTTTGTTGCCCAGATTAGAGTGCAGCAATGCAATCATAGCCCATTGCAGCCTCAAACTCCTGGACTCATCCTCCGGCCTGACTGCTTTTCTTGATTTTCCTTTTTACTTGGAAGCTACTCTCTTCAAAGTTCACATTATTTTATTAATACTTTCCTTCTGGTAATAAATACTTAACACTTTACCAATAGTTAACACGATTCATATTTCTCCTACTACAGTTAAAGCAGCTCACCCAGCAAGTAAAAGGCAAAGCCTATATAATAGACCAAGTTCCAGTTACTATGAATGCTCTATGAACTACATGTATGTCACTGGTCTTCATTCATCTCATTATTGTGCAAATACTGCATCATGAGGTGGATGTGAAATACAAATAAGCTTTTTGCTTGTCAGTTATACCTCTTTATCAGGTGTCAGAATATTAACATTACTATGAGCCAAAAACTAACTATAGTAAGCCCTTTACATGCATTCTTTCATTGAATCTGCTCAACTATCCTATATGGAAAATATTCCCAATAGTCTCTCTCTCTCTTTTTTTTTTTTTTAACAGATAAAGAAACTAAGAGTCAGGCCAGGCTGTCCACAATCATATAGCTAAAAAGTGACAGAGTCACGACTGGAACTTGGTCTATCTGATGCCAAAATTTGTATCTTTAAGGGCTATGAAATATTATATCAGATGTCTAATATGGGGGCAAATTACATTTGTAGCATAAGCATCAATACAACACAAATACAATTCAGTACAAAATGCTTCAAACTAAACAAGTAACCAATGAAAGAGAGAAGCAAGTTTTTTCATTTTAATCTGTACATTCAATAAATAACAGGACTAATTCCAATTTGGTAACAATCTTGAGATGGTGCCACAATGCTAGAAAGATGCATTTCATAAATTTAATTTCAATCAGAATGCAAATCATTTGAAGACAGCAACCAAGTTTGTCTCATTGCTGTTTTGCACAAATGTACTCAATAAACTACTAATACTCATGGTAAAAAATAGGAAATAAACACACTTTAAATCAGACAAGCTTTTTAGGCAATTCAAACAATCTTTTTTTAATGGTGCTAAGTTACCAATAGAGAATATTACAGCAGCAAATGAAGACATCTATTTCAGGAAATTTAGAAAAAAAAGGCTCAGTGCCTATGGCTCAAGCGCCTAAGGCACCAGCCACATACACCTGAGCTGGAGGGTTCAAATCCAGCCTGGACCTGCCAAACGACAATGATGGCTGCAACCAAAAATAGCTGGTGTTGCAGCGGGTGCCTATAGTCCCAGCTACTTGGGAGGTGGAGGCAGGAGAATCTCTTGAGTCCAGAAGTTGGAGGTTATTGTGAGCTGGGATGCCACAGTACTCTACCCACGGTGACAGCCTGAGGCTCCATCTCAAAAAAAAAGAAAAGAAAAAAAATATCCATACAAAGTACTGAAAAAATCAGAGGAACCCCTCTCTACAAAAAAAAAAAGAAAAGAAAAATCAGCCATGCATAGTGATACACGCCTGAGTCCCAGACGCTCAGAAACTGAGGTGAAAGGATTGGGTTGAAGGATATAGTGAGCTATGACAGCACCACTACACTCAAGCCTAGGGATGAGAGTAATACCCTGTCTCTTAAAAAAGGCAGGGGGAACAGGGATCAAAGAAGCCAAAGAAAGCCTGGGTAGAGAAGGGAGCACAGTTTAAAAAAAAAAAAAAAAGTCTATTTCCCTCTCTGAAGATTCAAATCATCTAGCTTCAAATGAAAGTTTAAAAAAAAAAAAAAAGGCAAAAAGAGACATGGTTGCCCTTTCTAGCCTTCCTAGTTTGGAATGCTTTTTAAAATAGCAGCTTGCAAATATCTCCTTTTTATATTATCTTATAACCCTTACATTCTCATTTAAGAATACAGAGTTCACCCAAAAGCAAGTTCTAATGTCAGAGGCCAATTTATCCAAAACCGACCCATGTCATTCTTTGGAATGAGCAATAAATTCTACTTCCCGAGTGAAATACTTCCACGCATTGTATTTAATGAAAAGAATAAATTTAAGCATGAAGAACACCCACAATGAGCTAAACTCAAATTCAATTTAAGCCTAATAATTCCATACCCATTTATTATTTTTCAAACTATCCTGCCTACCCCCAATTTTACAACTGTTTAAATTTTTTAAGCCAAAATTTAGGGCATATATACCCTTTTAATTATGGCATTCAGTTTTTCATGAGAAACTAATACAATTACTGCATAAGTTATTCTCTAATAAAGTTAAATTTCAAAACCAGCTATTAAGTCAAAATATGGGGAAGACAAATGCAAGAATGGTGAACATGGCTCGGCACCTGTAGCTCAGCAGCTAGGGCACCAGCAACATACACAGGAGCTGGTGGGTTTGAATCCAACCCCGGCCTGCTAAACAATGACAACTGCAACCAAAAAACAGCTGGGTGTTGCGGCAGGCACCTGTAGCCCCAGCTATTTAGGAGGCTGAGGCAAAAGAATCACTTAGGCCCAAGAGTTTGAGGTTGCTGTGAGCTGAGACGCCATGGCACTCTACCCAGGACCACATAGTAAGACTGTCTCAAGAAAAAAATAAAATAAAATAAAACTGGTGAACATATTACTAAGTATAGCTTAACAAAGGCCTCCAAAATATGAATTATACTCCTTTTGTAAAGATTCGTTAATTGACAGTGATTACCATTTCCCATTTAAGATCACAATTGACTTGGTGTATTTATCATTTAATACTTTTAAGTTTTGCTTCCAATGAGATGATGATTCTGTTATTAATACTGAACAAAAATCATGAATTACAAAATAATGCCAAATAATAAAAATGACGTGCTTTTTAGGTTGCTGTGACCTAGCAACCTATGAAAAAAACACTATAAGGAGTCCAATAAATTATGCTCTGCATTCTAGTATAAGCTAAAGAATGCCCCCTTGCCACCTCATCCACGTAGTCCAAATGTCAATATTAGTCCAACAGTCTCTCCTGTCACATTTTCCTTGACCCGGAGAGAAAGTCATTACTGCTCATATATATTTCTAAAATGAGTTATTTGTTTAAATTCCCACTGCCCCAGGTAGCTCCTGTGGCTTAGTGGATAGGGCACCAGCCCCATATACCGAGCATGGCAGGTTCAAACCCAGCCCCAGCCAAATTACAACAAAAAAATAGCCTGGCATTGTGGCGGGTGTCTGTAGTCCCAGCTACTCAGGAGGCTGAGGCAAGAGACTCGCCTAAACCCAGGAGTTGGAGCTTGCTGTGAGCTGTGTGACTCCACGGCACTCTACTGAGGGCAATAGAGAGAGACTCAGTCTCTACAAAAATAAATAAATAAATAATTTCCCACTGCTCCAACTTAACTGTGGGTACCTTAAGAACAGAGGTTGGTCTTTATTTAAGTAATGCTCCATAAATTTTTGTTGTATGAGTCACAAGAACTAATCTAAGAATGAATCTGTCCTGCAGGCAGTTACTAAATAATTGCCAGATGTGACTAAATAACAACACTATCAAACTGGAAAGGACCTAAGCAATTACATCATGTTCACATCACAGGAAAATGAAACAAGTTTTACTTACCAAGGTTATATAGCAAGATCTGAATTCACTTTTCAAGTGGAAATTTAGACTTTTGGTGTTGCCCACCTCTGATCCAGAGTGTTATTTCTTTGCTTTCTCAAGAGCCTCTTGAGAAAGTATTCAGTAAATCATTGAAATTCAATGAAAGGCAATCTGTGCACTGAAAAACTATTAACAACTAAAATACCATGCTGCAAATTTTAGTTAGGATAAACAGGAAAAGAGCAATCAATACCATTTGTACTGCTATAAAGTAACCTCAGATCCAACCTATCCTCCTTTTAGAAAATAAGGGCACTAAAGCTTGTTTTTAATAAAGACAAGTTACGTACACATTTTAATCAAAAAAAACTGGGGGGGACCGACAAGGCAAAATTGAAATATTAACACTGTACAATATCCAACAATTCCTTGTTGGGCTCTAGCAGATTTCCTAGAGCACTATCTGGACATCAGTACAACGAATGGCTCAGCCAGGCTGCTGTACCCTCTTTGTTCCTCTTTGATGTTGTATAAATGGCAATACAAACCCTGTAAAGAGTTTTAAATTATAAGAAGAAGAAAAACTGGAAACTTGCTAATCAACAATTGCAATCCATCTAGACTACAGAATACCATAATTTTACGATAGAACTATACATACAGATATAGAAAGATGTCTATGATGTTAAAATCCATTTCTATACACATGTATACATATATACTAAATGATCCACTGTGTTCCTAAAAAACAAGAAGTGTTTTTATATATTACACACATATATGTAACCATGCAAATAAGATCTAGAAGGCTTATTGTTATTAACTATTAACATAGGTTATCTCTCGGCACTAGGAGTAAAAAAGGGGAGGAACAGTTTTTTTTCCACAATGCAATTTTAAAAAGTAAGCTAAAAGATCTTATTTCTTATTGATAGTAGCTATATGATCTTAGGGAAATTGCTTATAAACCTGCAGAATATGCAAAACAGAGATAACAGGATGTCCTTGTAGAATTATTGAGGACTTAAATGATTTGACAGCACAACAAAGTGACTATAATCAATAGTTAAGTTAGAGTACACTTCAAAATTACTAATAGAAATGAACTGTTCTTAACACAAAGAAATAATGTGTGAAGTGATGGATAACCCCAATTATCCTTCGATTGAAACATTGTATGACTGTATCAAAACATAATATATACCCTAAACATATACTATTACATAAATGATATTATGATAATTAGATAAAAATTCTTAAATGATGCACATAAAATACTTATCCTAGTGCAAAGCAGACAGCAAACCTTTAATAAATGGTTGCTTTCTTTTTTGTTTTGTTTTGTTTTTTTGCCAGGGCCAGGCCCGAACCCACCACCCCTGATACATGGGGCCAGAGCACCACTCCTTGAGCCACAGGCACCACCCAAATGGTTGCTTATTTTTTCTGACAGTAATGAAATTTCTTAAGTGATAAATGGGAATAGGACAAGGAAAAAACTGGCAAATATTCCTACAGTAATACTATAGGGAGAATCAAAAGAAGATAACAATAGGATTTCTTCCTTCCTAGGATTATCAATGCAGTTTTATCATGTGTAATTTAGCTCTGAAAATTTTCAGCAAAATGTTTTAGCTGAGTTTAAAGTTTAAAAAGCTACAAGTAAGCACATTTTTTTTTTTCAGACAGTCTCATTATGTCACCCTTGGTAGAGTGCTGGTACGTCACAGTTCACAACAACCCCAAACTCTTGGGCTTAAGCGATTCTCTTGCTTCAGCCTCCGAAGTAACTACAGAAACCTGCCACAATGCACGGCTATTTTTTTGTTGTTGTCATTGTTTTAGCAGGCCCTGGCCGGGTTTGAACCCACCGGCCCTAGTAAACGCAGCCAGCGCCTTAACCCCTGAGCTAAGGCACCAAGCCCATATACGTTATGTGTATCCTGACACCTGTAAAGTATTTATATCACAAAACTGTTGCATTCATATTATGTAGCACATTTAACTGAACAGCCACTCCATCAACTAAGAAATATGTATTTCATGTGCAAGAAAGTGTCCACAAGGACAATCATCATTCATTACTTCATTATTCTTTTTTTTTTTTTTTGAGACAGAGCCTCAAGCTGTCCCCCTGGGTAGAGTGCCGTGGCATTACAGCTCACAGCAACCTCCAACTTCCTGGGCTCAAGCGAGTCTCTTGCCTCTGCCTCCCAAGTAGCTGGGAC
>CAUYTI010012055.1:0-52575 GCA_963575145.1 Galago senegalensis
GTACGTGACTAGGTCCCAATAAAAGGAAGTAAGAAATAAAAACATTTTGCTACATGCCACCTAAGAGTGTGTAGTCGTTTCTTGCTTTTAAACTATTCTAGGAGCGAGCTTGCACCCGCGGCCAAGCCGTCCTTCTCTCCCCACGAAAAGGAACTTCACACAACACGTGGAAAATAGAAGTGGTGGCTAGCCTCTGGGTGTCTAGAATGTTATAAGTATCAAAGGGAAATTTCTGGATAAGGCTTCAATTATGTACTGAGCACCTCGCACGTGAACTGCTTCACCAGCACAGCCACTTCCCTCCTATGTGCTATTTCATTTGATTTTCTCAAGTTCCTGATGAAGGCCCAAGAGACCAGTGCCAGGCTCTTACAGATGAGTGCCCTGCGACTTACCCCACATCACGGAATTAATAATTCGTGACACTAGTTTGTAACTCAGGCTCTCTTATTCTTTCTTTAGGACCTGCTATGGTGTCACCTCGGCTTCCCCAAGATTTTTTGACTCTCCCAAGGGGGAAAAGAAATGCAAAGGAATAATTTACGCGAAGTGTTACGTAACGATCCAGTCAATAAAAGCCAAAGTTAAGTCAGAAGAAAAAAACTTGCTGGAAGACTGAAATGGTGAGAGAAGAATTCACAGAGGTAGACGACATGAGTTGGAGCTTTAAAACGTATGAAATAAGTATAGTTGGGGAGAAGACATCAGTAATTCGGCAAATGAGGATATAAGTAGAGTCATTTTGAGGCAGTAAAGGAAAGCTTTAGGTCAATCTAGGTGTAAAAGACAACAGATCTTGTCTTTTTGGAAGCTGCAACGTCATGTGTCAAAAAGAAAGGAAGGTGAGTCTAGTGGACAATTGACTGGGCCCCAGCCAGCTTCATGGGGTGTTCAGGGCAGTGGAGGCAGCCTGCCCCTGGCATGATATTTTCAGTTCTGCAGCTTTGGGCCCTGGAGTGTGTGAGCTTGGTGGTGGCCTTCCAGCCATTGAATAGCTTTTGATTAGGATGAGATGCCCAGCAGATGAGTCAGATTGAAACCCTGCTGCCTGTGGTCAGTCACAGCCAGTTTCATCACCATAATGTTGATGGAGATTTAAGCACACCAGGGGGTTTCTCTAATTTTTTGAGCTTCTGACCTTTGAGATTAAAATCACATTTTGTGAGAGGTTGACACTTTTCTTTTTATAGTCGTCATTTTCCCAGTCTTACATCCTTGACTCTTCTCTGGAATGAAATAGAGTCATTGATGGCATGAGTTCTAGGATTGATTGTGATGTGCTTAGAATCTGAGAAACTTTGGAAGCTGACATTCATACCATGTTTCTCTTATGATAGAATAATCTAGAATGATCTATATCCAACAGGGAATTTTGAAACAGCAGGAATAAGGGGTCTAGGGTGGTGGGGGAAGTGGATACCAGGCACCCAACAAGATAGGGGTAGAACACGTCCCCTGAAGTGTGATATTGAGGTCACCAGGATGTCTACTTGCGACCAGAAGATCAATGAGTCTGGAAATTTTAACAGAAAACAGTTCTTTTGACTTAAACCTTTCCTTTTATTGATGCACAAGTGTTCCTGGGAGGGGCAGCTCAGTTGTCTGGTTTCAGACGTGTGTTTAAACATGCGTGAGTGTGTCAGATCACTTCCTGAGGTTAGGTTTTGTTGGAAGGCACAGACAGGAAGAAAGAGGGTGCTAAGTGCCTGAGTGGTACAAGAAATCATGAAAGGGGTCATCAGTGAAGGAGGGCAAAGAGACAGGGGGGCTCATCTCACATTTTCCTAGGCCTGGCTCTGTTATGGAATAGAATGATGAAAAATTGGGATAGTATCTAACCGTGACAGAATGAAGGGCATGATTAGACTTCTGTTCTCACAGAGAGAGGCAGGAGACAACCCAGCCTGGAGCTTAAAATACAGTAATGCATTGATTAAGGTCCAGGGGTCCCATCTTATGTAATTTATTCTGTGTATAAACCACATAGCCTGATACTTTTCCATACATTCCCCCTCTCCCTACTCTTCTTACTCCAGCAGAGCATTTCATAGGTGGTGGTCCCCTTTCTCAGCTCTCCTCACACCATATGAAAGTAGAAGGATTTTCCCCCAGTCATGCTAAGAGGGTTAATTCATGGAAAATATAATATCGCACCTGCATTAAAAATAACACCTATGAACTATCCTATAGCCCTTGGAGTACAAATATTATTGTGTCTCCTGAACTAAATGAAAGCTAGTTGACTCTGGTGAAAATTAAATATAATAAGTAAAATCATATTATTATAGTCTTGGTAAAAGCTAGGAAAAAATGAGTTTATGATGGCTTTCATGGGGTCACATCTTGACATAGAATAAACTTCATTGATAAAACTGAGGGTATTGATAAAATACCCTCAAAGTGCAGGGCTGAGCAATTATGTATGTCACTGGGATAAAAAAAGATTAAGTTAAGCAGTGCTTAATATTTGGTGGCCAAGAAAATGCATTGTGCAAACAATTTTTGGCCAAAGGAAGAAATCTTTGTTGAGGGGTGGGGGGAGGGGAAGGAGAGAGAGATATTGATAGAGATTGACTGATTATGGAAATTGGCTCACATGCTTACAGAGGGTCCCATGATGTGCTGTCTGTAAGCTGAAGACCCAGGAGGAGCTGGTCTTACAACTAGTGTAATTCAGTGTAAGTCCAAAAACCTGAGAACTTGAGGGTCGCTATGTAAGTCCCAGAGTCTAAAGTTGGGAGAACAGGCTCCAGTGTTTGGGAACGGGAAAAGGTATATGTCTCAGTTCAGGAAAAGGGAGCAAATTTGCTTTTTCTTTACTTTTTCTTCTATTCTGGCCCTCAACAGAGTAGATGATGCCTTCCCACATTCATGAGGGTGATTGTTTTTTACTCAGTCAACAAATTCAAATGTTGATCTCTCCTGGAAACACCCTCACAGACACACCCAGAAATAATGTTTTACCAGCTATCTCGGTATCCCTTAGCCCAGTCGAGTTGATGCTAACATTTACCATCACAACTAGAGAGCTTATAAAATCTAATATGAGGTCTATCAAACCTTGTTCTTAATTCTGCATGAGAGTATTATACTTCCAGAGTGCAAGACTTGATACCTGATCTTCTGATTGCCATTGATCAGACATGAGGCTGATCATTTACTCTTCCTAAATCAGACACAGTAGATTTGCTGAATTCAATGAGGTTAATATGCATGGATGGGTCATTTGTACATCTGTATTCCAATAGGACTCTGATTCGTTTTACATAAAAAAGTAGGAAGCCAAGGTTATATAAAGAATATAGGTCATTCTCTATAGTCCCCTGATGTGCTTATGACCATTATGTTCTAGATTATTAGCATAAATATGGCCTAGCAAATAGTTTGTATATACATGTCTGAGAGAAGGGGGTGGAGTGAGCAGAGATTCCTGTAGGATTTCCGTGGTCCTCAGGATTCAATATCATTCGCACGATTCTGAATGCACATTCTGAATTCCTGAAGAATACCTATCTGGTTTACTCAATGCCCTGGTGATCATTTCTATAATTAATATCTTAATTTTCTCAAGAGGTTCAATTCAGCAAACCAAATATGTCAAGACACTCTTTGATTGTGTTGTGTTATTGAAGATCTACTAAATTGGAGATACATACATTTCAACACACATTAAAATTAAGGTTTTGGCTTATCTTCAAATGAGGGTTCTTATCAAACCTTTTGAAGGGCATTGTCTCCATCCAACCCAACCAAGTCCTGTTGATATTTTTTTGTATCTATTTTTTTGTATAGGCTAGAATAGGGGTTTGTGTCTTATATCTTTATACGGGGATTATAAAATCCCCTCTTACTGAATGCTATTGAGTAATTTATTTACTCATTCTCTCAGCTCTTTACTTAATAAACAAATGCCTGAACTATTCTAAGGCATTATTCAGGAGTTGGTCAACACATTCTCCTTAATCTCTGGGGTTAAAATGATGAAACAAATAGATGTTTTTCACTTTTACAGAACTCACAACCTAGTAAGGGAGACATACATTCAGCATATAATGGCAACTAGTTAAATGTCTGATTATAGGCAGGTGAAGTGCTGAAAAGACGAACTGGTACCATGGGCACATTTAACAGAGAGAACTAACTGGGCCAGGGAAGTCAGGAGGTCTTCCTAGAGCAAAGCCAAGCTGAAAGAAGGTGAAGTGCTTGTACACTGGTGTACAGTGTGGGTGCTGTTTTTATTGGGCTATCAGATTTGACTGGAACCCAACTCCCTCTGCTGTGCTCTATGGCCACTGGAATTTATCACAAAGCTGATTCCCGTGTCTCTGCCTTTCTAGAGGCCAGTGATTCAATGGGACATGCATGAAACCATGAGGCTTGTGTCCAGGTCAGGTGCTAGAGAAGACACTGGACACTTTCTTCAACCTTAAGCCAGGACTGTTTGTATATTTTTATCTCTGAGAATTAAAGCAGTTTTAGTGTAGTCAATGAACTTATTGGGAGCCTTTCTTTCTACTCCAGTACTAATAGTTAGGGTGATTCTAAGTCCACTCCCCTCAGGCTGGAGTGGGGAAGAAATAATAAATATAGGATTCATTAATAAGGGCATCTGGTCAACTGCTCACAGTGCTTCCCACCCCGTTCAGGGATTATTGGGGTCTCTCACACATATATGTGAGTGGCTATGGAGCCCTTTCCAGAGTAGCTCTGAGTGAGCCCTTGTTTTAGTCACTATGTTAATACCTTTGTTACGTTGCCAGGTGGTGCATCTTAATATTCTGACATTAACTTGGGTCTGGGTTCTCTTGTTCTGCTGAAACGTGGCAGCTGTCTGCTTTGAGTTACTGAGGGCATCCCCTCTTCCAGTCTTCTTTCCACTGAGTGGTCCCACTTAGGTTGACCACTAATGTCCCATTTAGCTGGACTACTAAGGTGCCACTTAGCCCCAAGCTGCCCACCACCCCTCCAGGAGTGGTCACCATTCTTCCCCCAAAGAAGGAGAGAATTAAGGAGCGATATAAATGATCTGACCTATAGCTGCCCTCCTGTGGATCTCGGTCCCATATCTGCTGCCCACAATCTACACTTCTGATATGACAATGTGGGCTCCTCAGCTTGGAGAAAGAGGTTCCACCCAGATGTAGGAAAATCACATCTCTGAAAGCCACGTAGACCATTTGGGGAGAGGGAGAGTCCAACCTATTACACACAAGTTCGAAATTTCCAAAGCTTTGTGTGGGAACTGCTGTTATAAATCCTGTTATCTGTTAATGGGATTTGGGCTTGAAACGCCCACATGCTGCTTTCAAATTTTCCTCCATCTGTTCATTTCTGCAAAGCTTATTTATTTACTTAGGGCAAGAGATGGAGCCTACTGGTGTCTCCAGCTGAACAATTTGGGATGGGGGACCGGTGGAGAAAAATGGATACACTGCTTTCTGGAGGCTTCTTGATGTGTATCTTCTGAAGCCCACTCCTCTGGTGTCTCTAGTTTAGATGGGTCTGGTAGAAATGGGGTAAGAGAAGGTACGAGCAATCCTGTGTAGATGGAAAATAGACGGCAAGGGTTAGCCTTGGAAAATAAGATGAGATAAACACTTAAGCGATTCATTTGGACCCAACTTAAACCTTATACAGGAGGAAATTGTTTCCTAAATTCACCTTTCTAAAATCACATCATAAGCATATGGGGATGGACAAATAAGTTCATGACTCATCCTAGAAAAACTGCTACATGTCTCATTGCTGAATGTCACCACGGTCACCTTCAAAGTCTGTGCTGCCTTGCAGGAGAGACTAGGCTGGGATTCCTGGGGAAGTACTTTGGAGAGGACCACTGTGATATTCAGCAATGACGTATGTCGCACTTTTTCTAGTGTGAGTCTGTGAACTTAACTATCCATCCGTATAGGGCCTTAGTACTAAATCTGACAGTTATTTCATAATTATAAAGTACTTCTTGGCTAGTTATCTCTTCAAAAAATATTTCCTGAGTGCCTAATATGCTCCCCGGAGGGCCCTGGGGTTACACAGGTAAGAAGATAGAATAGGTTTTTGCTCCCAAGGAGCTTACAGAGAAGTGGAAGAAACTAAGTTAACCAAATATATGCACACACATGTTTTCCAGTTGTGATATAAATGTGGTAAAGAAAAGTGCCATGAAAGATTAAAACTGGAGGACCTATGATGGCAGGCTTCCCAGAGGAGGTGATTTGGGGCATGAAAGGCCTTATTTCTCCATTATGGTTAGATTTCACTTCCATTAAGTACCTAATAGAGAATTAAAACAACAGCAGCAGCAGCAATGCTTGTTCCTTTAAAAACCAATTTGGCCTAGAGTTGCTCTCCATCCCTCTCTCCTTTGGAGTTTCACTGTTGAACCAAGGAACTGCAGAATATCTGGAGATCAGTTATCTCTAAACCTCATGTTTTCAGTGTCTGAGGAGTTCAGTTGGAAAATGCTGGATTTATAGTTCTCCAAATTGGCCCTTTCTACAAAGTGATGAGGTTACTGGGGAAGGAGTGGGATGGGTTGAGGGTACAGGAGGAAGACTTTGCTGACATTGAAGTCCCTAGATGACAATGCCGGGGACTTTATCCCCATTCTTTAGGCAAGTCCAGCCAATCTGTGGAGGTGGGGAGTTCATAGAGAAAAGCTTGTGAAAATAACTGGCTTGGGGACCTACTGAGGAAAGCTTTGACATCTGCTTCTTGGAAACTTGAACCCTAGATCAGTGTTTTTCTAAGACTCAGTGAAAAGGGATAAGTCCTAGATTGAAGCTGAGTGCCACCATATCTATTTTGCCACATGGGATGGGCCCAAGAATCTGTTATTTCCATCAACTTCCCAGGGGATGTTGAATGCCACTCATCTTGCAAGCACCGTCCGTGGTCTCTCTCCTGGTTTTTCTCCTTTGTTTCTCTCTGCTTACCTCAAATTGTTCACATTTATGAGGACATTTATTTGATCCATACTTCTTATCACTATTCCTCCTTTCTGTAATTCTACTCGAACCCAGCCTCCACGTCAGCTCACAATTTAGTCATTTCCAAAATGAATAAAACAAAGAAAAGTATTTTCTTTGAAAGCTCCATAACATGGATATTCTATCCAGGGCTTAGGGGAGCAAATATGTGGTCATTAGTAAAATTTCAAGATATACAAAAATCAAGAAATGTAAAATCCCTGCAGAAAGAAACAAATGAAACCCTCCCAGCAACACCAATAAGCTGAAGCAGATCAAGTTGAAACTTGCCTGGGTGAATCATAAAGGACACTGTCGACTATTCCTTAGAAGTAAAATAATAGACCATAATGCAGTCTGTCTCAAAACTTTCATCATGACCCACGTAGGAGTGTCCAGGATCTAAAAAAAAATCCTTTTTTTCTTGTGTCTTTTTGTGTCTCTATCAAAATTGTTTCAGCCTACAGTTTTTCTATTGTTGAAACGGAAGCTGAATTTTTTTTCTTTCTCAAAAGTAATTTTAACCTTAAACTGCACTGGCTATGAAATAAAATTGCATAACATCTACACGGGTGCCCATTCATAGGACATTTTCATTACCACTTTAATCAAACATTTTTTTTTGGATTTTTTTGGCAATATGTTTGGAGAAAACAAAAAAGGATTTAGAAGCAATGACTTATGTGTTAAAATGTGAATTATGTAGCTGAATTTCTGGATGGCATGGAATGGTGCTGTCTATAAGGCAAGTCACATGAAATTTTAAATTTTCTAGAACCTACATTGAAAAGGAAAAGAGTCTGATGACTTTAATAGTGTATTTTATTTAACCTAAAATATCTGAAATATTATTTCAAAATGTAATCGTTATTTTAAAAAGTTTAATGAGAAATGCATAGTTTTTTGTTTTGGGGTAATAAGCCTTTGAAATCCAGCATGTATTGTGTACTTATAGCACATCTCAATTTGGATGGGCCACATTTCAAGGGCTCACTCAATAACCATGTGGTTAGTGGCTTCAGAATTAGAAAACATGGATATATAGCCTTGTTCTCTATTTCCTCTTTGGCTGCCCAGGTTTAAATAATGCCACTCTAAAGTTAACATGTTCCTCAGTATAATTTAGCCCAAGTCTCATATTTTACAGGTATGCGAATTAACTCTGGGAGAGATTGGTTACTTGCCAGAGTGCACAGTGAGCTGGGGACATAGTGGACTCTGGGTCCAGGTCTGCTGGTCCCTGGCCAGGGCTCTCTAGAGCAGACTGCATCCTGTGGGTGTGGTGACCCATGACACTTGTCTAGACAGGAAACCAGCCCATCTTTGCCAGAGCTGCATTCTGTGCTCTGCCTGTGATTTGAGATAAGATTAGTCTCAAATTCTTCCCCTAACAAATTCACTCATTCCCTGGTCCATTGATCCATCCATCCATCCATTCATTCCCTTCACGGCCTACTACCTGCTAGACACAAGGAATACAAATACAGCCTGGAGAAACTAAGTCTGTAGAGGCACAGGCAGGCATTGTGGTCTTCATTGCTGCCTCACAAGACAATGTGTTAAAATGTTCACCAGAATGTGCATATGTTTCAGATAGCTCTGAGACCAACAATGAAGGGACTGACTCAAAGCACACTCTGAAATGGCAGGAGTGCTGGGGAGCTTCTGACAGAGTGGATGAGTAGCGCTGACAGGGGGCTCAGTTCAGGCCTTTATCACTCAGGCAGTAAATGTTTTATAGTAGGCACATTAGGGAAGTGCAGTGACAACTGAGCACCCAATTTACATATCAAAGAAGGTTTCCATCTAGGGGGAGGAACACACCAAAATCAACATATTAAAATGAATGAATAAGTTACAAACTATAGACAGAGAACAAGGAACAACATGATGGGGTGGAGATTGAGGGAAGGGGACCAGCTTTTTGACACTGTTACACAGAGAAGACCACTGTGTAAGGTTTGTATTAAAGTGTGAATAACTATTTTTTTCAACCATAACAGGAACATCCCCTCTTCCAAATATAAAATAACTTAAAGACAAGTTGTTTTCTTCTCATTCACATAAAATCCAAAATGAACTTTGCCTGGTCACCAGGTGTCTCTTTTCCATGTAGTGATTCAGGGACCCAGGTTCCTTCCATCTTGTGGCTCCCCAACTTTTGACATATCCCTTCCATGAGCACCACCACCTTGTGAATCAGGGTTCTTTTCCCAGACAGGGTATCAAGCTTGGAAGCAATGCCTGTGACTTTTGCTCCCTGTCACTTGACCTATCAAATTGCAAGGGAGGCTGGGAAGGAAGACCAGATGTATTCAGGTAGAAGAAATAGTTTGGCGAACATCTAGCTAGTCTCTGCAAAGTTGAAAGGATTAAAAGAACTTATCCCTCTAAAGCAGTGTTTTTCAAACTCTTTTATCTCACAGTACACTTGAACCTATAATTAAACTTCCAAGGCCCACTTCAATTATGTTGATTTAAAAAAAAAGAAGAAGAGTATCAAAATGAATATCCTTACTGTGCTTTGAACTTCTTTAAAAAATAATTTGATTAATGAGCTTTAAAATTGTTGCAGCATACCAGTTGAAAATCACTGAGCTATTGTAAAGATTTGGGTGCCATAGAGGTTGCTGGGGGGTTCTCAGCCCAGGAAGGGTGTAGTTGGATTTATGCATCAGAAGGGTCTTCCTGCTGCAGCGGGGAGAATGCACTGCAGGGAGTGATGGTAGGAGCAGGAAGCCTGTGAGGGTGCAGTTTTAGTAACCAAAGCAAGGGGGGGATGATTTACTGTACCAGGGTATAATGGGTGAAGCTGGTGACAAGGGTGGAATTTAGGAGATACATCACAGGGAGAGTCAGCAGGATTTACTATATTTTAGATGGCAAGAGAGACAAGATCCAGGGTGATTCCAAGCTTTTTGACCTGAGCCCCTGGAAGAACAGAGTTGCCATGACACAAGGCAGGGAAAATCTACAAAAGTAGCAGGCCATGGTGTAGCTATGTGCCGGGGTGGGGCGGGGAGAAATGTTACAAGGTGTCAGAGGAAACCAGTAAACCCTGTAAATCCTTCCTGCCCCCTCAACAGAGCTCATGTTGGTGTTTTAATGTTTTCACGATTCTTTTCATTCCTTATTCATCTCCATTCATATTTTAAAGATAGTAATAATTACCAACGTTGAGGGGTTGACAGGTGACAGGTGCCGTGAAAGGCATTTCATAGGCGTGATTCCACTGAATCCTGGCAACAGCCCAGGATAAAGATGACAAAAGCTGAGATGGCTTAGGTACCACGTGCTAGTGACTGGAGGAGGTGGAACTTTTACCCTGACTTCAAAAATCCAGGTTGCTTCCTACTACAACACATATTTTTGCATTTCTTAAAAAAAACAAACAAAAAACTATCCCAGTAATTTCTAAGTCTTACGGCATTTGGAGACCTTCCTCGCCTTCTATACTTTTCCTATATGTGTTCAGAGATGACTTTTCCCTGGAATATCTGATATCATAAAGCCAGAGAGACCAGGGGTAGACACGCAGTCCTCAAATGAGGTTTGGCACCTGTTGCGGTAGGGGCGAGGGCTCCGGGGATCTGAGAGGGCCTCACCAGACAAAGTCAGCCCAAGGTTATTGTGGGACGTGGAGAAATGATGGTGTTTCACTATAATTCAAATGAAGCAGAGTTTTGATGGAGGCAAAGCAGGGCTGTGTATAGAGGAATTCATATCTGGTTGGGCTGGAGGGGCGACTCTGGGTTCCATTTCCTTGGAAACTTTAGGGCTAAGAGAAATGTGATGTCTTGTACCCCCTTATCTGAAGCTCTGCACCTGGCTTGAAAATCTAGGCAGTTCTCTGTGTCAAAGAGACCTCAGATCTCCCAGGCAGCTGTGGGATCTTCTATTTTTACTTCTATAGGATTTGAGACAGGAAAGTGTCAGGTGGTCTATAATTTTAGAAATACACTTTCCCAGTGCTACGCCTTTTTGCTCATTCATGAAGAAGTTTTGCACAGGTTCCCAGGATGAAGCTGGCTTCCCTGTGCCTCACCCTCCCCCCCACAGCCGCTGTTCCCCTTGGCAGCCAGGAGTTGCCCAGCAATAGCCGTGTGTCCATTCCCCCAAAGTACCACTGACATGGGGCTGCTGCCCTACAGAACTTGAGTGTTTCAGGTCATGGTGTGGGATTATAGGGCAGTGGGGATTAGTTAACCTGCAGCAGTCAGGTGTTTATACCCCTAAAAAAGACCGCTATGCCATCTATTCATGCAACAAAATTGCACACGTACCCCACAAATTGATGCAAATAAAACAAACTGGAGATGACAGGGTAAGGTTAGGATAGTAAGGTGAGATGGTCTTTGACAGCATAACCTGCCTTGAGGACACTGCCCTTGGCCGTGTCTGTCTTGCTGCCCCTCTCTCGGGCTTCTCTTCTGTCCTTGCAGCCCCCCCCATCGGTCTCCCCCATTTTGCGACTTCTTACTTGTGTCTTTCAATAAAATATTCTCAAAGCACCCCACCTTTGCATGCAGAGAAGTCCACTATTTCTCCCCCTTCTCCCTCCAGAGCAGGACCTGGTGGCTGGTATCTACGGGACCTGGCTGTGTGGGGTTCGAAGGCCCATGGGAGGGAAGGGAGAGGGGCTGAGGCAGACATTCACGGCCAAGTCCATTTCCTCTGCTACAAGTTACACCACCAGAATTGTCTTTGCAGGTGCTTTTCTTAGAGTTGCAAAACCATCATCGAAAAGATGTACCTGAATTAGAATGGATGGGCCCAGAATGAGGAGCCAGCATCTGTTATCTTGAAGACAGGCTCAGGAGGACAAAATCAAAGAGGTGGCTCCAAAACCAGTGTCACAATTCCCTGGACGAGGACCCAGAACCTCATAGGATCAGCTCACACTTTCAGTGACAGAAGTTAAATGGGGCCACGGGGCCCACCTCATTCATGTAAGCGAGGGAGGGAACAAGTTCTGAGCTAGTTTCAGCATTCTAACTTATTGAGCAAATTTTTTATTAACTACTTTGTGTCAGGTACTACTCTGGGCTGTGGATGGAAAGATAAAACATAGACGCACCCTCAAAGAGCACAGCCTAGTGGGAGTGACAGGTGAGAAAACTCACAATTCAAATCAAATGCACAAATAAAGCAAAGTGGAAAGCGTGTCCAGGGACAACGCAGAGACGGAGTGTGACTTATTCTGGGCTGAAACTGCAGTGCAGCCAGGAGGGGAAGTTTGGACTGAGGCTTTAAAGATACAGAGTGGGGCATGGGGAAGGTGATCAGAATATTCAGATGGGTCAGGTGGCAGGGGCAGCTGGAGGGGGGGATGCACATGGGAAATGCCCCCAAGCAGGGGCAGCCTGTGCAGGAACGTTTGCCAACTGGGGAGCTTGCCTTGGTGGGGAAGCCAACAAAATGTTTGGGCTGCCCTCCTGAAAGGCAGGACTCTCTGCTTTCCCTTTTAATGCCTCACTCAATAGGCCTAGTAAAAGCCTAGTAACAAGCCTGCCAACCCAGCGTCAGGAATTGTCCTAGTTTCATCCTTTTCTCTCTGTTTTCTATGGTTGGGTCCTGTCTGAACACCTGCCTGGCATCCTAGGCCGGGCAGCCCAAACATTTGAATTGGGCTTCATTTCAAGCATCTGCTAGCCAGCATCCTATAGGAAGTGGCCCATTTGTCCTATGATCATTCTGGATTATGTGGGCAAGGTACTGGCTGCAGTCCTGACGGTCAGGGTGAGTGTGTGAGAACCTGAATGGAGGCCGCTGTGCTGGGATTGGAGAGAGGAGGAAATAAAAACCCAGCAGAGCTCACACAGGAGGTAGGAGTGACCTCTAGGGAATCCTCAGTAGCTCATCCAGGGCCTCACTGAGGACAGGAGCCCAGAGAAGTAAGACTGCTGGTCCTCAAACTCTGTAAAGCTGGGAGCAGATGCGACTGAGGAGGGCTGGGTCCCCAGGAAACCACTAGAACCCAGCCACCCAGCTCAGAGCCCACTCAGGGGCGCAGGAGGGCTGACTGCAGGGTGGCTATCAGCGGGCTTGTCTGTCTGACCCGGGAGGGGGGCTGGTGGGGTGATTTCTCCCACATTTTGCGTGTCTGTGTCATCTGCCAAGCGTATGTGCCCATTGATGTGTGACCGATGCTCAGTGTTGGGCCACCTGGGGGATGTCTGGGCGTGTCATTCCTAACTGCTAACAGCTCGGTTACAACATTCACTCAGGAGCAATCCAGCCCCCTTGTCTCCCAGCATGAAGGCATCAGTTAGCGAGATGCTGGAAGAACTCACTGAAGGAGGTCCCCAACCATGATAGATGTCAGGAGGAAAAACAGAAGAAGACCTGGCTTCCCTCAGGTGCCGATGTCACTCATTCCATGACAGCGTACTGATCACCTGCTGTGTGCCAGGCACTGTTCTGGGCACTGGGGATGTGGCCGAGACGGGGGAAGTGCGGGAAGCCTCAATGCCAATGACCAAGCAAGATAATCAGATCTGCACAGAGCAGACGAGAAGGCGAGTGAGGGCAGCAGAGTGGGTGGACTCCGGGCAGCAGCGCCTCTGTTATGCTCAGTTCATCTCAGAGCCCTGGGAGCCATGGTGGATGTCAGCAGCAAGGAGACCTGGTTTGCATTATTGAGACATCACATCAGCTCCTGCGTGGATGATCCAGAGAAGTGGCGTAGAATTCAAAGCAGGAAGGCCAGGTAGGAGGCCCAGGCGGTTGTTCAGACAGGGTCCAACCATAGACAGAGAGGAAAGGATAAACTGGGACGATTCCCGATGCAGGGTTGGCAGGGCTTGCGACTAGACTCAGTGTGTGATTTGAGGGATGACAGAGGACCTATGGAGACTGGGATTAAGCAATTTGGATGGTGGGTGGCGCCATTTACATTCTCCTAAGACAGCATCTAAGTAAGTCACCATCAATACACTGTGCTGGACATCCTAACTCTGAGGTGCCCATTGGGTGGCCAGACAGAGAGATCAGATAGCAAAGTCAGGCTGTGAAGCCAGGTACGGGGTAGATAGCAAAGTCAGGCCGTGAAGCCAGGTACGGGGTAGATATGTGGCACCCGCCTGTAGATGGATGGTTTTTCACAGACTGTAGGAAGCTCAGAGCCTGGGAGCGTGGGAGGATCCAGCTAAGGAGACTGAGAAGGAGCAATCAAGCAGAAAGATCTGGAAGGGAGAGTGTGTCAGTGGGGAGGGCATCTCACATGCCAGCGGCATGCCAGGTTGGAGGAGGACTGAGACGGGTCACTGAGGTTAGCAACCCGGAGACAGCGGGTGACCTGGGCTTTACTCAGAGATAAAGATACAACTTGTTTCAAGAAGGCAGGAAACGGCTGAATCTAGAACTTTTATTACATTTCAAATGAGCAGCAGCACTCTGGTCTCCCTGGGCCACCAGATCAGATTGATTTAAATGATTAAAACATTGATGATGGTAGATCTGAGCCTGGAGAGTGTCTGTATTGAGGCCAATATGGGCTTTTGCCATCAATTTTTTCCTTTCTTAAATAAGCCTCAGAACAGACCACAAAATCTGACTTCAGAGCAGGTTTCCAGAAAACTGCTGCCATGATCATGCAAATAACAGTTTAGGTCTGACTGTGAATTTGGATTAAGCCGTGGAAGGCTTGATTGGAAGCTCTGGTGCTCCAGGCTTCAGACAACCTGGGTTTGGAATGCCATCAAAGCTCATACGTCATCTTTCAATTGCCTCTTTCCAAGTTCCTATGTTGCCTGGAAGTATAGGTGACTTTAGTCCTGATGAGACGTGGCTGTTGTGATAGACATTGGATGTATCTAGTGTTACATCCAAGGGAATGGAAGGAGTTGCACAACCTCCCCAGGGCCTGTGGCTGCCATGGGAGGAAGCCATGGGGGGTTTGGACCACTAGTCCTGGGTCCTTCCTACTCTACCTGCAGACCCCGAACTGCTCAATGAAATATGCTTTACCAACATGGAGTTAGAACTTCATGGTGGCGTCAACACCATCATCATCTCCTGACTTGTCTTCTTTCTCTTACAGCAATATGCCCTGATGAGAAGTTATACCCAGGACTTGAGAGTTTATTACTTTATAGCCTGCCACTTTCTAAAAAGGGCATACAATGGCCAGTGTCAAAGGTGGACCAAAAAAAAAAAAAAAGAGAGACACATATGCGTGTGTATATAGACCATATATACAAGGTCAGACAATTAAGTTTATAAACCTATCCTAGCAAAAGTGCTACATACCTCATTGCTGACCATCACTATGGTCACCCTTGAGGGGCTCCCCTTGGGAAGCTGGGCACTGATGCCACCACCTAGTCCACCCTTCAAAGCACTTTTTCTAAGATGAGTTCACAAACTTAATTGTCCAACCTTGTATGTGTGTGTGTGTAGAGATATAAGCTCTTTATACATATCTCTGCATGTGTGTACATATATATGAAAAGATGATAGCATAAAAGGTATCAACCATTAGGTTGATAGAAGTTAAATAGTGTGCAAGTGACTGTCCTTTGGCTTTGCTGTCAGATATAAACCAACCAGAAACCACGGCACTGGTGGGAGGGGACAATGCCCCATGCTCAATAACTTGGGCCGTGGTGACCAGGTGCTTTGGTCACACCTAGCTGATGAAGTCTGAGTTCCCCTCCAGGCTCTAGACACAGGTCCATGGCTGCTGTGTCTCATGTAGTTCCCTCTGGCTGTGTGACACGTGGCAGAGCCTGCTTGAGCTCCTTCACGCCATCAGTCCCTAAGGCTGGCACAGATGGTGGGGCTGGGTTCTAGACACTAAGGAAAGTTCTCTGCCCACAGTGATCTCTCTCACCAGCCAGGGCATGAAACACCCGCAGTAGACCCCTTTCCCTCCATCTTAATCACTGGCCTTTCTCATTTAAAATGCAGCAAAGACAGCACCTCCTGATGGCACTGAATGTGTGCGGTGGTTATTTTCTGTGTGGGGACCTCTAGATGGCTTCGTCCATGACCAGGGGGATAAGGTGGCTTGTGAGAAATACATCCCTCATTCCTGTGTTAATTTATTCAACAAATACTTGGGGCCCCCTTTCCCTTATGGGTGGGGCTTATTTTTCCAGTGTGGGGAGGGGATGAAGAAAAAAATAAATCTACAGTGGATATAGATGGTGCTAAGGACGTGGAGAGCCACAGAACAGGGGCGGAGAACGGTTTCTAGTGGAAGTGTCTTTGTGGTGGCTGTTGAGAGGGAGAAGCAAAGGCAACTCCCTGGGAAGTGCCAGGGGTGCACAGTTAGTGCAGGAGCCCAGAGGGGGCTTCTGGTGGTGATGAAGGAACAGTGAGGCCAGTGTGGTGGGAGAGGAAGCTCGACGAGGCCAGCGGCTCCGGGAAGGACAGATCTCACTCTGAATGGAACAGGCACCATTACGAGCTTTGGGTGCAGGAGCCAACTGGTCAGACTTAGCTGGGGACGGATCACTGTGGCCTTGGGTTTAGGATGAAAAAGCAGGAAAATGCTTGGGATTAGCTGGGAGCTTGATGGTGAGGATGCTGTAAAGAAACAGGCAAAAAAGGATTGGGGGGGACCCTGAAGACAAGAAGCATCCCCTTCTTCACTTTGTTCCCAATTTTGTCCACTCCGCTCTTTAGGACGCACCTGGCTCCAGAATTGTTTGCAGGCCCTTGGTGGGGTCACCTGCTCACCTTACTTTACCAGATTCTGAGGCATAGGCCAGTCTACCCCTCTACACCACATGTCCTCAGCCAGCAGCTGTGACTCGCAGGGACCTCCCCGCCTCATGCATAAGTGTTTTGATACTTCAGGTTTGTATCAGGCCAGAGGCACTGACTCGTCTCATCCTTGGCAGCTCTAGTTTCTGTGTGACCATGGGCATGGTGCTAAATATACAAGCTCCCCAGAGACCAGCTTTTGTGGCAGGGAGGATCTTGGAGTTTCACAGTAGGCACCTGTTCAGACAGGTGACAGGAACCTGAAGGATCCTGGAGCCCTGATTGATGGCCCCCAATTTTGCTGAGGTCCAGAGAGGCAGTTTCTGTCTCCCCCCCTTCCCATCAGTGGACAAGAAACCACAGCCGGCCCCACAATTTGATACTGCGATGTTTTCCAAGCCCTGAGACTGCTTGGTGACTGAATTCTGTGCTTCCAGGCAAGGGCCCTCAGGGTGGGAAATTTGTCATTTTGTCTCTAGGTCCATTAAAAGCTTTGTGGTAGTACAAACCCCAGGCAGAAATGGCCTTTTTGTAAATGCCAAGAAAATCACTGGGTTGAGATGCACTGTGTTTGTAAAAAGAGCAAAGCCAGATGATTCCTCACACCTGGCGCCGGCCCTCATCCACTGCGGACGGGACCAAACATCACAAGGACAATGAGGTGATTTGCCCTGACTGTCTTCAACGTCCATTTCCTTCAAAAAGAGATTACTTTCGAAATGCTCAGAAGATAACCTCCTTTGGATTAGGTGCTTTTGGTTGAAGTTTAGGAAGGCCGCCCCGCAATAGCTACCACACGCCAAATGCATTTACCCTTTCATGCAGAAACCCCGCTCCCGGAATTTATTTCACAGATTCACTTCCTTGCATATGAAATGACATCTGCAGTAGTTAGTGATTAGAAAGAGAGGACCAGTTAGAAAAAGCCGTGCCCCGTCTGCGCACACCACGGCATACCGTGCCAGCAGGCCGGGGAATGAGGATGCTCTCTTTTTACCAGTGCGGTGAAGTTGCTCGGATCTATTGTTTGGTAGGAAAAAAGCAAGCAGCAGAAATGCGGGAAAATGAGCCCCTCTATTCATATTTGTTTATAATGGAAACCCTGGAAAATGGACAAGAAGCTAATAAAAACAGTTTCTTGGCTCGGAACCTGTGGCTCAAGTTGCTCAGGGGCCAGCCACATACACCTGAGCTGGCGGGTTTGCATCCAGCCCGGGCCCGCCAAACAACCGCCAACAGCTGCAACCAAAAAATAGCCAGGCATTGTGACAGGCACCTGTAGTCCTAGCTACTTGGGAGGGAGGCAGGAGAATCGCTTGAGCCCAGGAGTTGGAGGTTGCTGTGAGCTATGATGCCACGGCACGCTACCCGGGGGCACAGCTTGAGGCTCTGTCTCAAAAAAACAAAACAAAAAAAACCCGAGTTTCTTTGGGAAACAAGAGGACTGAAGCTGATGAGGTCCAGAGAAGCAGCTTCTGTCTTCCTCCCTTCCCACTAGTGGACAAGAAACCACAGCTGGCCCCACAATTTGATATGGGGATGTGGATACAAGACCACTCTCTGTCTTCATTTCTTAGATGTTTGGTGTTAAAATCATGCCAATGTGCTCTCCCCACAAAAATTATTTTACAAAAGGAATGACATGTTCAATCATATCTAGATCTCAGTGACTCACAGCTCGGCTTCTGAAAGTGGCGTGAAGAGTTTGGATAATCAAAGAGTTTCTGAACACTGCCTGTGTTAGGCAGGAGCTGGGCTGGGAGGGGGTCATCCAAGATGACCTGGGATCTGCCCCAGTGATGCCCTAGCAGAGGACACTGGTGAGCAAATGATGAGTGTCTTAGTTTGATTTGTGCTACTATAACAGGATCCCCAAGGCTTAGTCATTTATAAAGAGTAAAAATTTAATTCTTAGGGTTTGGGAGGTTGGGAAGTTACACAGTTAGCTTTTGCTGTGTAACAAGCCATTTTAAAACTCAGTGAATTAAAATAACCATTTAGCACATCATTTTGCAGGTTGGCAATTAGGGGTGGGCATGGTCCAGAGCGCAGCTGGGCTGGTCCAGGTGTCTGTGATCAGCGAGAGGCCAATGGAGGGGGCTGGGTCTATCAGAGCTTCATCTGGGACACCTGGGTGGCCAGAGCATTTTCTACATGAGCTCTTGTTTTCCGGAAGGCTGGCGGGGCCTGCTGACTTGCCAGTCAGAGAGTCGGAGGTGCAAGTGCTCTTTAAGTTCCTGCTTTTCTCGCTTCCGTCACATTTATGGAATGTCCTATGATCCCAAGCAAGTCGCAGGGCCAGGCCCAGAACCAGCATGGTAGGAGACACCCAAAGACGTGACTGCGGGAATAGGTGAGTAAATTGGAGCCACTCCTGTGATAGTTTGCTGTAGTACCTCATGGTCCTTTTTTCACAACTGTTTACCACTTAAGCCATTACAATTTGCCCCTGAGTCCAAACTGGGGAGCTGTTAGAAGCCACTGAGTCCTCACTTACTTTTGAGGCCAGAGTTCCATTCAGCTCTCAGTTCCATAAAGTCTACAACAGCAGCCAGGTGTGACATGTCTGTGCCTCTTATTGGCTTCACTTAAAAGGACAAAGTTTGTCCTTCTCATGGTGCTGTCCAGGGATCCGTGGTTTTAAGTTCCACGTGTGCCATTCACTTGGTTGTTGGTGTTAACGTACTTCTTTAATTGTGCAGTGCACAGCCTGTACAACCTTAAGTAGCAGTGCTTAGGCCTCAAGCTGTGCATGTGAATGGTTTCCTACCCTCCTGGGGAGCTCGGCTTAGGAGGGGGGTCTTGAGCATTGTTTTCCCAGCCTATAAACTGAGCAGCTCCTACCAGAAACCCTCAAGTGAGTTTCCTCCAGCTGTAGCCTTCTCTGTGGTTCACAAAATGCAAAATGCTAATTAATACTGCTCCAGTTGAAAGGAAGGGGAAGGAAACCAGAACTTGGGTAAGCCCAGTCAAGTGCCAGGCACTTTTTTATTTTATTTTTTGCAGTTTTCTTGGCCAGGACCAGGTTTGAACCCACCACCTCCAGTATATGGCTGGCACCCTACTCCTTTGAGCCACAGGCGCTGCCCCTAGGCACTTCAAATATATATTATTATCTCCTTCAATGCTCACACCAAAAGCTCTGTGAGATGGGAATGATTAGCCCAGATTCTGCAGAAGAGGAAACAATTCAGAGAGGTTAAGTAACTTGCCTGAGGTCCCGACAGATGGCAAATGACAGCACTGGGACTGGAGCTCTGGTCTACCTGGTGCCAAAGCATTTCCCCTCTGCTCGGCTGCTGCAGAGCCCAGGTGAGCAGCATACAATTTGTCCTTCACACACTCCCCCAAAATCCTCCTGACAACCGCAGATTGCCCACGGGGAAGAGGATCATTGTCATCAGTCCTGGCCGGGAATGCAGCTTCAGCAGGTGACAAGCCACCTGGTGCAGCTGATCCTCTGGGCCGTGGGGCACGTCGTGGGCTGAATGCCGACTCTGGGGGAAATCGGCTATTTGCTGGAGATAATAAAACAGGAAATATTTCAGCATTTAGGTATATGAGTTTTGGCAGGGAAAGATTTGATGACTCGATAATAAGCGCTGGAGGCTAATTTGAAAACAGCAGATATCTCCATCTATAACTAAAATAGCAAGCTGAGCTCTTACAATGAAGTATGCCAACAGGCCTGGAGACAATATTATTTAAATTGGATGGGATACGGATGCTCAGTGCCAGGTGATTGCTTTTATTTCTGTTTAGGATTAATGATGTGGGGCTAGGTCTTTGGGGGACCGCAGTCTGGCTGTGTGGGTGGCACCTGCTGAACCCTCCATTGGCTGAATATGGCTTCCAAGGCTGGGGGAGGAGCTGGAGTGGCTGGCTCCAGGTGACCTCCTGACCTCTGAGGGCTTCATTTTCTAATCTGCCTCTGGAATCTCTCCAGGCAGCTCAGTTCCTGAACTGCTGCTGATTTCAAGGTTTGGAGCAGTGCCGGTGGTCAGGGCCCAGTGCTGGGTGTGTAAAGACAAATTAAACACCCTTCATCCGGGCTCCACCTTGGTCTGGTGTCTGGGGATTGATGAATAGACAATTTCAGTGTCATGATAGAGCCCTACCTGGAAAGCAGTAGGTAGGGATTATGTCCAAATGGGTGTCACCTGTGCAGTGTCCTACAGAGCAGTTCCCCTAGGTAAGCAGGTGGTAGCAATCCTGGGGCAGCGCTGGCAGGCAGGGAGTGATGGAGACATTGGAAATTTGCTTACCAGGGGGCCAGAACTGTCCCCAGGACAGACCTCTTTCTTGGACCATCTAGCTTGCTGTGGTTAAAGCAGCCCTAGGGGGAGAGGGAGCCCAGGAAGTTGGGTAGGGGCAAGAGGCCAGCCTGGGCCACCCTGCCTCCATCACTCAGACAGTGTTGGGTCCTGGGCTTTGGTCTTTCAGCATATTGCAGCCATCCCTTGTGTGCAGTTTCATCACAGGGCAGCAGCCCAGGAAGGCTTCTCAGGATGGAGCAGGCCCATGACAAAGCAGATGTGAGAGGTTCTGGAGTGATCAGCTGATGCAGGGCCAAGAATGGTGGGGGATGGGGAGTGAGTGCGGAGGAGGCCAAGGGCACAGGGGACTAAGCTGGGCCACCTTAGTGATGCTGAAGGAGCTTGGACATCTTCTGTTGGTGATGGCCTGACCTGTGAGGGTTTTAAGTGCCCTCATTAAGCTTAACTAACAGCGACCCTTTAATGAGTATTTATTATGTGCTGTACAACATACTCAGTTTTATAGACTCATCTCAGTTCGGAAATAACCTTCTATAGTAGAACCTCCACCCTCTCCCTGTGCCCAACCCCCTCATGCTGACCCCCCCACCCTGACCCCCTCCCTACACTGAACACCCCTTACACTGACCACCTCCCTACACTAACACCTCCTTAAGTTGACCTAATTTTCAGGCTGAACATGCACCACATATGCATATCAGTATAATGGGCCTAGTTCCTCATGTTGACCCCCTCTGTATATTGACCAGTTACAGTCCCTGGGCTGATCAACTTAGAGAGTTTCTACCACCATTAGGAATCCTTGTCCTCTATTTTACAAGTGAGAAAACTGAAGCCCCCATAAGTCAACATTCGACAGGTTATACAGGGAGTGACGAGAAGCCTGTCTCCAGAAGCCACACACACTTGGCTGTACTGCCTCAGGTAGAGCGGGGCTGAGACTGCAAACCTCTATCTGCCATGCGACCAGTGAGTTTTAAACGGGCAAGTATGGGAGGTTTCTGTCCATGGGGCCCTGTGCCTGGCACACAGTCGGTGCTCGCTCATTCCATAAGGAAATCACTGCAGTGGGCTCCAGCTAGAAGGTGAGCAAGGAGGTCCTGCCACGGAGGGTGGGAAGCGCATCGGCAAGGCTCGGTGGCAAAAGCAGAAGCTTTTCCAGTTAAAGTGGAAAGAGATTTGATATAAAATTCTCTCTATTAGGGAGTGTAGAGGTACACTGCTCTGTAGAGACAGGGGACGTCAACGCCTGTGGGGCTGCCCAGGCCACCTCCCTTCCCCTGCCCCTCGTGCCCCTCACAGCCAGCTCTGGTCGGTGTCTGGCTTGGATGTCCCCTGCTGGTTGAACCTAAATCACACACAGGACTCTGGACGCAGCAGAGTCTGAGAAACCCTGTGATTTTTTTTTGACATCTGAATGTGGCAGCGATGCACACAAAGAAGCTGGAATCCATGTCGAATGATCCAGACTGGAGCGTCTGCCAGAGGCAGGAGGACTTTTCTCCACTGTCCTGGGCTTTGCTGAGAGGACAAAACCTCCAGGTGAATCCAGGGAGCTGTCCCATGGCTCAGAACTTCCCTCTAGTTCCCACTCTTGCCACACTGCCAACACCTGCCTGCCTCTCCCTCCGGCATCTTGAATTTTGAGGTTTAACTCATTCATGCCCTTTCTTTGTGAAGGTTATCTTAGCCCTCAGGCTTTAAAATCTGAGTCCCAGCAGCTATTCCCCAATCCAGAGGGGAAATTACCGGATGGTTGGCTGGTCTGTCTGCCCAGCATGCTGGGGCAAAGCTATTCTCTAGAGCTCTTACGCACCACCTCCCTCTGCTACGACCTTTGTTCTCACAATTCTATTCCTGGGACAGGCTTCAGCTCTGTGTAACAATAGCACCGCGTGGCATCCTCCCTGTAAATGTAGCTCCCAAGGGCTCTGCAGTTCTCTCTCCTGGTGCTGCTGACTGTCGGGTACTTTTGAAATAGGACCAACAGCACATGCTGCTAATTGGCACCAGCACACACGCATATGTGACGTATGTACTCTAGCCACCCTCTTCTACTATTGCGGTTGGACACAGATCTTCCCAGATGGCCCCCACACAGCCCTCAGCAGCCCGTGGGGTGAATGAGAATGGGCTCTGGCAGTGGCCCCATGTGATCTGGTGGGGAAGACTCCAAACCCAGCAGTCACCTCGTCCTTTCTCCAGCAGGCAGGCTGAGCTCACCTAAATCTGGGTTGCTTTGGTGTAAGGTGAGGGGCTGGGGGTCTTCACGGACCCCTGTGACTGTTGGCTGAGGCCGTCCCTGAGCTCTTTGCCAGACACAGACTTGCAGCTGCTCAGATCATATTTAATCTTGGAAGAAGGGAAAGGGGAGGGGCCGGGCACAGGCATTAGACAACAGAGTGTGATGGGTGAGCCACGCTGCCTACTGATTTTCTGTTTACTTAACCCAAAATAGTTTTTACTGTAGGTATCCATCAGGGCCCTGGCAGGAAACAGATGGAATATACTCCAGTGGAGTCATTACAGAGAGGTGATTAAAGGATTTTATTTTTAAGATGGGTGAGGAAGACTTTATTCAAGATGGGTCTACCACAGTCTTATAGCAGGGCAGAAAAATCAAACTCAGCTCCAGGTACAACAAAGATAGATTTATAGCTGAGGAGCAGGGTGGGGCCAAGGGATGGAAAGTCACTAGAGGAGACATCTAGGATAGCTTCTAGGCAAGACCAGATAGCAAGGGTAGGGGATGAGGATTATAGCTAAAATCACTCAGCAAGATTTTTGCCAAAACTAGACTAAACAGATCAATGACAGAGCCTGAGCTTGGGGACCTTTGAGGGTTTGGAGGACCCTGACTGGCATTTGGTTAAGGAGAAATTATTTGTTGCTCCCCCTCTTAGTGAAAATGTAACACAATTGGGTGGTGCCTGTGGCTCAGTGAGTTGGGCGCTGGCCCCATGTACTGAAGGTGGTGGGTTCAAACCCAGCTCTGGCCAAAACCTGAAAAAAAAAATCAGAATGTAACACAATATTTACAAAATATTTTCTACCTGTTGGCCACCTCTTTATAAAATTTTATAACGACCATTTTGTAAATATATGTACATTTAACTACAATTTCATATTTTCCCTATGTATATGTGACCTTTGTGATACCCTATATATGTCCAGAGATAACAGGCAAGACAGAGGGAGTGATTGATTTATGGGAATTGGCTCACACAATTGGAGGTTAGGAAGCTGGAGAGCCAAGAAAACCAGTGCTATCTTTCAGTTCAAGCCCAAAGACTAGAGACTAAGTGTGTGTATGTGTGTGAGTCCTGGAGGCCTAAGCCTGAGAATCAGGAGCTCAGACACCCAAAAGAAAAAGAAGATGGGTGACCCCGCTCAAGTAGAGAAAGAGAATTTGCTCCTCCTCCTGACTTTTTGCACTTCTGGGCTTTAACGGATTGGGAGGGGCCCAGATTGGGGAAAGGGGATCTTTTTACTCAGTCTTCTGATTCAAACACTAACCTCTTCCAGACACTCTCTCACAGACATACGTGGGAATAATGTTTTACCAGCTATCTGGGTATTCCATAGCCCAGGCAAGTTGACACAGAAAATTAACCATCATGGGCCTGTTTACAAAATCAATGGAATGTAATGTGAGCTGGTTGTGAACACATGCCCTGACATCTTCACGTTGGCCTCCTTGGATGGATTTTTGTGGAATTTCTCTGGTTTTTGAGCTTTAGGGTCAAGAACTAGGGTGTCTGCAAGCAGTCCCACTTGTTCAGTTGGCATTGTCCTCGCCTGCGCGCCCCTCTCTCTCTCCCCCCCTTTTAAGAACTTTTTGAACTCACCGTGAGGATGCTCTTGTTGCTTCTGCCTCTGAGACTTGTTCTCCTCATTCTAAGATGTCAACGGACCAGCCAACTATGAACCTGAGAAGGTGCAGCAGCCTGATAGGTCGCTGTCATTTCAGTTCATTGGTCCCAACTGTTTACAGATACTCCAGCTAATTTCTTCTTCTGTCCAATGCGTATGCCCTTAGAATTTCCCTGTCCTATAGGTAGGTATCTTTACCAAAAAAGGGTGGAGATAGGGAACGGGGGAAGGAAGTAAACAATAACTGTATTACATTTCTGATAAGTTCACTGCCAGAGGGGCACAAGAACATCAGTGGGTTTTTAATTCTGGGCCTTTAGGCCAGTGTTTCTTTTTATATTTGAGTTTTAAAAAGTTAGATTTGGATACTGGGAAGAGGAAAGGTCCTGCACTGGGGGCTGCAGCTGCAGAAAGGATGCCGTTTGCATTTCCACGCTCCTGGCCAGGACTGAGGACTCAGCATCCTTTTTGGGCCTGCCTTATAGATGTAACCGGTCCTCTGTTTTCTCAAAGTTAAAATGCAGAAAACGGTGAACTCAACTCCCCACTGACAGTTCTGCCTCCTGTTCCCCATGCAAGGCCGTATGTATCAGGGGATCTGTCCTCAGGCTTTGAGCCAGTGCACCCCTAGACTGGCAAGTGTCCCTGCCCAGAGCTCTAATTTTCTCCCCACACAGAGCGGCCGACATGTTCCTGGTAAGAAGCAGCCACATGACCGGCTATGTCAATGAAGTCCTTGGAATGGACTTTTGAGACTTGGAGATGCTGTCACTTTACAGGGAGCCTGGGAATAGCTTGAAAGGGCCTTTGAAAGCAGAAAATGGGGACATAATGAGTCGTGTTTGGACACTTTGGTGGAAAAACGAGTGGGGGAGATAGATAGGATTGTAAAATTAGTCCTTATCTTAATCACATTCTATCTACATACTTAATACCTATCCCCAACAGTAGCTACAAACTAAATGGACAAAATTCCAGTAATTAAAGTAGAATTCTCAGCACGTGTGTTTTTTCCCCCCACTCTCTGAACAGATAGGGACATTAATATTTAACATAACAGCGTGTTTAAGACTATTTCACCACAAATGGCTAGAGGAGTCTGAAAGTTACATCTCGTTATTGACCTTTTGGGCATTCGGTATTAATTAGTTTATGTTGAACAATCTCTGCATGTTATTTTTTCCGCGTCTAATTAGGCTGCATTTATGTTTCCTATCGGGAAACCTAATGGGGAAAGAGAGAGAAATTTACTTTGCGACGTGCCATAATTAATTCCTTTTCAGCTCTTATCCTCACTGTTCTCAACTGTCCCCCTGCCATGAGACAGGCTCAAGTTCTCTGAGGTCCCTCTTGTAAGCAACCAAAGGGGGTGAGGTGATGGCTGCCGGAAACTGGTTCAAGTTGAAAGATGAGATTTAAATGCCAGGCTAACTAACACTGGGCTTGCCCATGGGCAGCCCTGGGATAAATCATTACTAAGATGGGAATTTATGGATGAAAGGACAAGTGTCAACCGTGGAAATACATAAAGCACTCATGGCTGTTATGTCATGAGGTGGTGTAATAATATCAAGGAGAGAATAGGGAAAGCATGTTACTTATTTTTTTCTTGGATCATTTATATTTTATAATTTTATTTTTTAAGTCATATATACATAGATCAGGAATACACATATGCCTTTGTGGGATTCAGTGTGTTGATTATTTGTACAAATTGGAGTGCTTACATCCCACTGATTAACATAGCTTTCATTTCATTTACTTAATCACAGTGTTAAGACATTTGTGTTCTATACTTGAGAGATTTGACTTGTATTCTTGTGATATTGCTCCATAGGTGTGGTCCCACTATATTTTTTTAATATAAATAATATATTTTAAAGATTCCCACCACTCCACCACCAGCCCCCTCAGCTTCTATACTACATAAACTACCTTAAACAATTTTTTTTTTTTTTCTTAATCAGGCCCAGGTGAGGTTTGAACTCACCACCCCTGGTCTGCAGGGCTGGCGCTCTGACCACTTGGCTACTGTGCCTAGCTATAATTTTGTTCTTAAAAATATTCTGGAAAGGAAAAATTTTCTATTCTGGTTAATTTCCCAATCTGGTTAATTTAGTAACTAGCTTCCCCTGTAATATTCTTAGTAGCAATACCACATTGAGTACATTCCTATGAAATATTGATAGGCATATCTTTTTATAGGAGCAAATATTGTAAATCTCTATAAAGAACATTTTTCCAAGTTAGTTCTAGCAGGGGTAGAGCATAAATGTCTTAATCCTGTAATTGGGTAAAAGTGGTGATGGTTATGTTGTTTCATAGGTAGTAAGCATTCCAATGTGTACAAATCATCAACACATTGAATCCTATAATGGTGTAAATGTATTTATGATCTATGTATGAAAGACTTGAAAGACTTGCATAGGGAAAAAAATAAAATATAAGGAACAATTTAAGTCAGTGGTGGAAATAACTTCCCAACCCCCGCCCTTGCACCTTATTTTTAATGGAAACGTGGTGCTAGGGAATGTTTGGTCTCCGTCCTCCTATGAGGAGGAAAAGGTGGTGCATGCTCCTTGAAGTAGTCACACTTGAAGGATTTGTCTGAACTGCATAGGAGTGTTGAGCTACACACCCCGAATTTTCTTTGCGTTCAGCTCTTTCCTCCACGTTTCTGTCTTCACACGGGCTCAGGGTGATGACTAAGGATGCTGACTCTTGTTTGGGGTCTTACGTGCTCAGCTTGTGGCCCTGACAGGGCCTAGACCTTTCAGCTCTAGACCTTTCAGCTCCAGCAAGATGGCTGATAGATGTGTCATCAATTATTAGAGCGGGAAGTTTTCTTTCTGGCTGGTTCTCTGCTTCCAGTGTACAAGGAGACACACAGCTCTGCTCTTGGTGGTTTTTACTCAGGGAGTGACATTTATCTTCTAGGGGGTCTTCAGTCTGACATCCAAACTACTATATAGTTTTCTGTTTGTAGACCTATGCATTGCTTTAAGTAAACAGAGTGGGCAAACATCAAAACTTAGGAAGAGAAAAATTCAGTGCCATCACTGTTAAAAGCGATCATGTTAAAATTAAAAGAGATAAATATTAAAAAAATTAGCATTGCCTTTTGAACTTGTAGAGCAGGATCCGTATCTGTTCTTTATCTCTTGTTTTCTGTTTACCAGTTAAAAATTAGTGTTACTCTCTTCCTTATTTTGAATTTGACATCTATTGGCTTGGATTTTTAAACAGATAGGTTGCTTTTACAAAATAAGCAATGGGGAATATTAAGACAATCATTTAGATAGTTCAGGCCAATGATTACTTTGAAATCTCCGCAAATTTGTAAAAAAAAAAAAAAAAAAGTGAACCCACGGCATCACTTAGCTGTAAAATATGTTGTTGAAATATTCATATACAGGTCGTGAACTCTTTTCGTCATTATGAAACAAAAAAGAATTTTGAAGGATTTGTCTTCTGAACTTCATAGCAGTGTTGAGCTATACACACAAGTTTCAGCCATGTTAGCCATCTTAAGATAGATTTTTTTTACTTTAGAACAGCTTTAGGTTTCGAAGAAATTGCAAAGCTAGTACAAGGTTCTCAAGTGTCCTATATGCAGTTTCCACCATTCCTGGTATCTTTTAGCTTATGGCGTGATCATCACAATTAACAAACCAATACGCGTGCATAACTGTTAATGAAAGCTCATACTTTAGTTAGATTCTCTTGTTTTTTTTCTCTAATGCCCTTTTCATATTCCAGGAGGACACCACATCACATTTAGTGACATCTCCTTAGGTTCCCCTCCACATGACAATTTCCCAGATTTTCCTTGTGCTTGAAGACCTGGACGGTTTCCAGGAGTACGGCTGGAGTATTTTGCAGAACGTGCCTCGGTTAGCGTTTGTCTGATGCATTTCTCATGCTTAGATGAGGGTTATGAGTTTGGGGGAGAATGACCACAGAGGTGATCGCCATTTTCATCATACTATATCAAGGGTACATTCCACAAATGTGACTTACTGCTTTGGCTTTGACCTTGATCTCCTAGTATTGAGCAGGAAATATGCAAATTTCCATTGCACCGTTAAACCACAATACACTTATTTATAGATGACTTATCAGGAACATAGTTTTATTCAAAACAAGTTATAACTATGATGTTAATTTTGAATAGTAAGTTATATTGACATGGAATGAGCCCAAACTACCTAAAATTGACAAAAGATTCAAATTTCTGAGCAGGTTAAAATCCAATTAGGTTTATAATGTCAAAAGTATAAAAACAACACAAAAAATGTTTCTAAGTCTTTAGAATCTTACACCGTAGTAATGGATGTACTTTGACCACTGAAAGACAGATGTTGATATAATTCATTCCTTGAAATATTCAAATGCTTTTGCATGCTAGTATCATAGATAAGATATGTGAGAATTAAAACCTACATGGATAAGTTTACCTTCTGCTACTTCTGACCAGTGTGGCTATTACTTGTAGAAATACAAGGAATAGAGAAACTGCCAAATGTTGGTTAGAAAATCAGGTAATCAAGGAGGTTAAAAGAAATGAGAGCTTGTAGGCTGTGTAACGGGACTATGAAATACTGTCTGTATAAAAGGAGTTGTTGATAACTGGAACTCCCATCAACTGACCCAGACACAGTCATTAATGTCATAGACACAAACAACTAAAACATATTCCCAGGGGCTCCATTTGAAATACGTTAGCAAGGCCTTTGCTCCTCTTACTTATTTTTCATGTTGGCTAAATCGTTAGAATTTCCTCTTCTTGGCTCTCTGGTGTATCAGCCATTGGCCTGTATCCACGAGAAGGCAATAAGCCCAGTTGAACTTTACGTGTATATCCAATATTTTTAGGAATATCCGCAGAGATTAACCTTATTTAATTATTGAAGGGAGAAATTGCTTAGTGAAACATATTAATCCTCCATAGGACGGCACAGTACATAAAATTACATCTGGCTGATGAGGTGTTTAATAAAATTCAGCACCGTTTCCTAACCTAACTCATGAAAGGTAGGAATAAAAACATTTTCCCTCAGTAGGATAAAAAATGGTCTACTTACTATCACAGATAAATATCAGACTGAATTTAGGTATTTCCAAGTAACCCACCCTCCAGCTGATAGGGGAAGGGTGCTCTCATTCAATATAGTCACTAATTGAGCATCTATTTTCTAATGCCGAGGATATGGTAATGAGAAAAAAAGGGAGAAAGCCTTAGTGTTTAATTTGGTGGTGTGTGTGTGGGAAGAAGATAGGGAGATGAGAAATACAGAGTGTAAGATGGTGAAAAGTGCAAAAAAAAAAAAAAACCAGGAAAAACTTAGGGGGCAAAGAGGAGGATGCAAATATCAATTAAGGAGTCAGGGAAGGTTTCACGGAGAAACTGACACTTCAAAATGCCTGGAGGAGGTAAGGGGATGGAGGCCTGCCATACCTGGGGAAAGGCTTCCCTGGCAGAGAGAGCAGCAAGTGCCAAGTCCTTGCAGTATGTCCTGGGAATAAGAGGAAGTCTATGGAAAGAAGCACTGGAAACCACGTGAGGGTGGGTGGGGCTGTTGGTGGGTGGGGCTGGGGAGGTGGCAAGAAGGCATGTGATTCTGGAGCTTTCTTAAAGGGGCAGCCAGCCTGTTTTGCCAGCAGGTCCAACGTAGGATGTGAGTTTCTTGGTAAGAGCAACAGGAAGGATGCAGGGCGAACTTCCACCATGACTGTTTTATAGAGATGTATGTTTTCTTGTCTGCATAATAAGCTACAGAAAAGAAAGATTTAAAAGGCAGCCTGTGAGAAGACTATATGGTCACATACCTGGTGGAGCTAAAAAATCAACCCCAAATCTATTAGAGATAACAGGATAGTGAAGAAAAATTGCTGATCAGAAGGTACAATAATACAACTCCATCTGATGCTCAACTGTCTTTATTAGCCAGTTAAAAATATCCTAAGAAAAGACTTCCAATTTATAATAGCCACAAAATTGAATTATGTGTTAATTAAACTTGTATGAGGGTATATAATACCTATCAAAGAAAGTCTGCAAAATTTTAACAGTAAGGAAAGGCTTGAAGACAGAGAGAAATGTATCCTCCTCCCCGATGGAAGAGCAAATGGAAGTGGCAATTATTTCTGGTTTAATTTGTGGTTTTAATATCACTTCAGTTAAAATACCGATGCTATCAGTGGCATTTTATGGCATTCAGAATAATTGATTCCACAGTATACTTGGCAAGATAGGTACGTATGTTAGAGTGCTAGCAAAGGGGTAATAATTATCTCACCAAATAGACTGTTTTTAAAAACAATAATGGAAGCAGTGTGAGGCTGGATTAGAAGGAGAAATAGAAGCCATGGAAATAAAAGAGAACATGCATTATCCACTTTAAATACATATGAAACCATAATATAGGGTAAATGAGTATAATTAGATTATTAAAAAACCTAACTATTTTATCCAGGCTGCTGGAATAACTCCATTTCAATATGGCCAAAAAACCCACAAATTTCCTTCAAAGAATTTGTTTATTTAACCAAATAGGGAAATCATTTTTTAGATTATAGGACAGTCTTATGAAGAAAAGATTGGCAAAGGTGTTACAGTAAAATTCAAATGGTTGTGCAGTTAAAATAAAGCCAATGGTAGCTATTTTCCCGTTGCAGTTGTCATTGTTGTTCAGCTGGCCCTGGCCGGGCTCCAGCCTACCAGCCTCAGTGCATGTGGCTGACACCGTAACCACTGTGCTACAGGTGCCAAGCCAACCCTGACCATCTTGATCTCACCTGAATCGTAGCTCTGTCTCCTCAACTTAGGAAGAACTCTTTTTTTTTTTTTTTTTTTTTTTTTTGAGACAGAGCCGCAAGCTATTCCCCTGGGTAGAGTGCCGTGGCATTACAGCTCACAGCAACCTCCAACTCCTGGGCTCAAGCGAGTCTCTTGCCTCTGCCTCCCAAGTAGCTGGGACCACAGGCGCCCGCCACAACGCCTGGCTATTTTTTTTGGTTGCAGCCATCATTGTTGTTTGACGGGTCTGGGCTGGGGATTCGAACCCGCCACCTTAGGTGTACGTGGCTGGCACCTTAGCCGGTTGAGCTATAGGCGCCGAGCCAGGAAGAACTCTTAATTCCATCTCATTCCCATCTCTGTTCTGTGGCTGGAAACACTCTTAATTCATTGACAGTGCACAATCATAAGGCTTATCTTACTCATTTCTTTTCTGTCACGAATCACTGCCTTTGTTTTTTGCCCATTGTCTTGAAAAGTATGGTTTCCTATATTTTGTTCATTTTTGTTTGTTGCATATGCTTCTTGGCAAAAAGCAGAAGTTCCCTCCTATTTTCTTAAAATACAAATATTTGCATGCTTCCAATGAGAGTCTATATGTATCATTTTCTGGTCAAATCATGACATCTCTGACATGTGATATATTTCTAAATAGTTCTGTAATTGAAATTTTAATAGCTGCATGATATTTCAGCGTGTCAGACTGGAGAGCAGTTTACACATTCAAGAATGATTTATGCCCCATCTCTTTCCCAGCAAGAATTTCAGATGGCTTGCTGACAAAAAGGCCTACTAAATAAGAGTAATACAGCATGAATTAACAGGAAAAACAAGGTTGAGAACCATGAAGAAAGCAACAATGCCAACTATGATAATATCTGCTGTAATTGGAAGTAAAATTAGGGTTTGGGCATTCTGACAGCCAGGGTGCCAACTGTGGTTAGTGATGTTCTCATTATCCCGATGAAAAGGAGGCTGACAGTTATCGAATGCCTACTATGAGCAACTTAACAAAAAGTATAATCAACAGTATTTTTTTTTTTAAGCATCACCTCACCCTTGTGATACTTACCCTGAGTCACAGAGTGAATGACAGAACAGGAATTCAGATTTCTGAGAGTAAAATAGCCCAGCAGGTTTGCAGAGACCAAGGCACAGGACTTCCTCGGGACAAGACCTTTTCCTTGTACCAAATTCCAAGAGAAATTTGTCACATGAGGCAGTTTGCACAGGTGGCAGTGAGCGATCTCGTGATCGACAGTGAGCAACAGCTTCATGTTGGATACAGATGGCTTGTAAGGGCTGTCTTTTGTCATGGCTTGTGACGAGTGAGATGTGAACCCCTCCTCCTTTGAGAATTTCAGGGAGGAGCCACATGGAGATGGATTCTGTATGCGTTTCTTGGGAGGCAGAAGTGGCCAAGGATGGAACATGGGGACTTAGAGGGCAGAATTGCTGTTCTGCCCATTTCTTCTTTCTGTGACCTTGAACTAGTTCTTCAAAGGACCTGGAGAGCTTGTATTTCACTGCTTTTTGAGGAGGGTCTATATAGTATGAATTAACGCCTCTTCTTCACAGACTGCTCTGCAGTCCCCTGCAGTTCACTTTCTTTGCCCCCTAACTCTACTAAAACTCACCAGCCCTAAGCCTTCACTGTGAAATAACCTTGTCTCTTGAATTCTGGGGCTCTACTCTTCCCCTCAATAGACAGTGCCTTTTCTATCACTTCTTCTGACAACCACCCATGTCCTACCCGCCCCTTGGGGTGCTGTCCTTGTATTCTTCCTCTTCGTACTTTCTGGCATCTCCGTCAGTGCCTAATTTAATATTACTGGACACCAGTTGCTATTGGAGCTTGACACTTAGAGCTATACGAGTAAACAGAGGACTAGAACATTGTTCTGACATTAGGTTGCCCCTCTCTAGTATGAGGAGGATAGAGATTAAGTCAAAGTGAGACAGTCAAAGACCGAGATAAAAATCATTCTGAGATGCGAAGGAAAACAGAGTCCAGATTCTCTGTGGGTCACATCAGCTTTTATTTCCACCCTGTGAGGGCAAGGAAGAAGTCAGCGTGTGGGCAATGGTTGATGGGGGTTTTAAAGGTCAGAAGTGTAGGGGTTGGCCCATTCACTTTTCCTAGGTGGGACATCAGATTTGGGTGGGTCTACTCTATTTGACTCTTTTTTACATTTTATATTTTTGGGAGAGGGCAGAAGTTATTTCAAAACCGTACCAAAAAAAAGCAAATATGAATGCCCACATAGAAAAATCAAGAACATTTTGTGAACTTTTGGCATCGAAATTTATGCGAACATATATGCTTTTATCAGACTCAGTTTGTGTATTTCCAAGATTTGGCAACTTGCTTCCCCACCCCTGGGATTTAGCCACTTGGTCATGGTGGGAGGGCAGCTGTATTATATCATTCCAATTCTTACCACTTCCAGCTGACCCCACAGCCTCCGGGGTGTGGCTAGACTTTGGGGTAGCTTCCATCACATGAATTGAGGGTAGAGTGTTGTCACCCCCAGACCCAGGTCCCATCTACTGCCTTACAAAGGTGGTGGCCTCTCCTTCTACTCTGGGCTGTGATACAGCGCCTTTCACAGCTGCCTGGAGGAGTTGATAGTATAGCCCTGAAGTGCCAGAGAGTTGATGTGCAGTGGTCAGTCTGACCAATAAGAGCCAGCAAATGGGTGGCCCCAGCTCCCTTGCCTTCCTTTCCTCGACAGGCTTACCCCAATGAGTGGAGATTCCATGCAATCTGGAAGCCTTTTTCCACGACTCAGTCACTGGCCCTTGGCCAGCTGGGTGGACACCCCCATGTACCTGCTCTCATTCCATACCTGCCTGACTTCCCTGCTTCCTTCCCCAGCCACCCTGATAGTACACCTTCCATTAACGTTTTCACTCAAGACATTTACAGCAGGCTTTGTTTTAGATAATCTGGACCACAATTCAAGACATGGGATGAGATTCTCCTGGCAAAGGAACCACGAGCAAAGAGGGTGGGGTACTGAGGTCTACTTCTCCCACTTGAGCATGTCCAGGGCTCCCCCCACTCCTCCCTGGAAGCTGCTCCTCTCATCTCTCTTGGGGGGGGGTACATCCTTCTGGTGCCCATATCCACCAGTTGAAATAGCTCCAATAACAACTTTTTCCCTTGTTTTCAGTATTTTTCAAACATGTAGTCTATGACGAATCAATGTGAAAGTCATCGAAAAGATGTCCAACTATCCCTCAAGTTCCAACTCAAAAATTCACATGCTTCTAAAGCCAAAAGTAAACTCTCCCTACTCTGTGATATTCTATTTCTTAGCATTTGTCCCATCCTGTCTGGTATCAGCAATGGTTCTACCAAACTGAAAGTTCCTGGAGCACAGAGGTACAAAGTAGGGATTCCGCAAGTATTGGTTGAATACATTTCCAAGTCTATGTGCGGTGAGGTTAAATTAACATAAGGTCCCTTAAATCATTATTACAGATGTCTTTCCTAACTTGTTCTTTCTTTTTGAATGCTGGTATAAATGCTCTCTCTGGATATTATTTGGACCCCAACATTGTCTGCAATGTTCTGACAACTCTATGCAAGGTCACATTCATATGGCTCAGAGATCATGCTTTGAATCTTGAGGCACCCAATAGCAGGAAGCGAGAGACTTTCTCAGGGATTCCAGAGGTCAATGCCATCAGAATGCCACTTATACAATGTGGAATGAAGGTAGGATTGAAGTTCAAGCTTGTTGGACCACCAGAGGAAAAACAACGAGGAAGGAATCTTTATTCACTTAACGTTTTTTTAGTACTTCGTGCCTACCACTGCCATAATCAAATAGATACTTTTAAAAGTGTTGTAAGTTATCGAGGGACATGATCTATGCTTGTGCATAGGAATATTTACAGGTTATTAATTTCAGCCTCCTAGTTTCCCACAGAAAACTTGTCTCCGTGTCTTTTTGGAGCCCTTTATAGGAGGTGAGTGAGACAAGAAATCAGAAAAGGACACGAAAAAACTACCCCGAGAAGTATCAGTAATCACCATTTTTAGTGGAATACACGGACTTTGTGTTACTCATAAAAAGATCCCTCATTTTCTTAAATCAGTGACTCGGGGAAGTCTTTTGAGCATCTCATTATATAACAAAACTGGGCAAGCTGCTTTTTAAAATTTTATTTCCATTGACATCTTCCAGGGAAAACGCAGGCTGATGTGATTTTCTTTTTTTTTTTTTTTAAGGCTGATTTGCCCTTTTGTCTTAAACAGTGTCCCTTGCTATAAATGAGCCTCCTGTGCCTTCCTGAGCTAGGGAGGCTCCTTCAAAATTCCTAACAGGCAGCCCCGTGGAGAGATGGGAGGGAAGGAAAGGAGGGAGGAAGGGCGGGAGGGAGGGAGGGAGGGAGAGAGAGGTAGAGGGTGTCTGTATGCAGCGTACATGTGGTGCAGGCAGGGAGACCAGAACGCTCACAGAACAGGCAGTGTCATTTCATGTCCCCGTAAGTATGTTAGCCCTGCGGGGAGCTAAGCCTGCCAGTCTACTTGGAGAGGCAAAGTAGATTTGGAAGGGGTCAAATCCTAAGTGACTCTCCCTCCCTGAGGAGATGGTGAGGGCATTTGCTGATCGCCAGTGACTGCCTGGTCAGGCTCGGCTCTCTCCCTCCCTGATATTTGGCTTTGCAAAAAGGGACACACCTCTCTGCAGAAGAGAAGACACTGACCAGATTGCGAGCGGTAGGTTGTGACATTCAGCGTGTTTATGCAGCAGAACTGCTGAGAGATGCAGAGAGATGGGGGTTGCTTGGGCTGGCTGATTTATCTGCAACAGGGAATGTTTTATTTTAATTGTCAGTTAAAAGAATTGCTGCCTAGGCTAAGGTAGCAGTTGGAAATTCTGTGCTCTAAGCTTTCCCATTTGTGTTGGATGTGATTTCTGTGTTTGTGCAGCTTTAGGGAAGGCTCACCTTTAAATCCCCCGCAGCTTCCCATTTTCCTCCCCCCGCCCCCCCAGCACGGTTCCCACCCATCCTCACAGCCGCCTCCTGCCCTCTTCCCCACCCATGTGAAGTGTGGCCTGTCTCTCTGCTGAGCCTTTGGCACCCTAAGTCTGGATTTCCGGTTGGTTTGTTCTAGGTGTTCGTGGATGATTTGCAGTCCCCCGGGGCCCAGGCGGACTGACTCGGCTGGAGTGTTTGTGCATGGGAATTGGAGACCATGGCAGTGCAGCTGGTACCCGACTCTGCTCTCAGCCTGCTGATGGTGAGTGCTCAGGGAGGTGGGGCCTGGGCAGCGCCTGCTCCCGCCACCCCTGCACACACACGGCTGTTGCAGCTGCAATGGCTGCAGACACGCTCCACACAGCTCTGCTATCTCCCCCAGGCCCTTTGGAAAGGATTCCTTGGGTCAGAGCTTCAGCATGACAAAGCAGTCCCAGGGAAAAGAAGCCTTGGGTTAGCTGTGTCATTTCAGAAACTTGTTGCTGAACACTATTCCCAGACAGGCTCGCTTGCAAACAGGTGCTGTTCAGAATGGAAGAGATGATTGCTAGCACGGATGCCTCTCCCAGCGCCCGGCATCCTTTCCCTGTGTCTTTCAAATCTAAATGGAGTGAATCATGTGTGTTAGCTGTTTTTATATCTTTTCCTGGCAACTGTGGGATTTTCTGCCCACGGGGTGATTGAATAAGATCTCCTGTCTGATCAAGTTTCCCTATAGAGGTAGCCCAGGAGATTTGCTGTGGCCTTAGTGGCCCTTGGTGACTCAGTGAGGGAGCTCTTTTCCCAGCTCCCGCTGATGGGGAGACCTTGTAGGCCTTGTCCAGGCTTTTCACGCTGAGTTGCTAACCCCTGTGGGCCCCTGTAGAATCTTCACTGTGTTAAGACAGCCATTGCTGTTAATGTATTAAGGCAGACTGGGACGGCTGCACTGTCCTGTCTTAACTGGATTGACTTTGGGTTTGAAACAGGGGTTCACGGTTTGTTTCTGTGTGCTTTTGTGAACCCCGCCCCCTTGCCTGGGGAGCCCACACGCCAAGGCTGTACTGTCTTGGAGGTGGCCTGTGTGAGGCTTGGCATGGCAACCTTCCCAGCATTTACACAGGAGACTTTGTGAGCAAGGCGTAAGTGCATCTGCTCTATATATTGATCTGGGCCTTCTGACCCAGAATGGGACTTGTATCTTTGCCAGGCCTGATGTGTTTCTAAAGGCTCCTGGGAAGAGGAGCCAGTGGCCAGCCTGCCGCCTGGGTGGTGAGCCAGCCCAAGTTAAGAGAGACAGATTATCTTGGTTCTTTGTAGCCTAAAATGTCATCCAGTTCATAGATTGAGTCAGATTGCCTGAAGTCTCATGGAGCTCTGCTGACTTGTGGTTCACTGGGGAGAAGGATCAGACCTTACAATTTCCATGAAAATTGTTTTGATAAAGAAATTACCATTACCTGTCTCCCTTCTCTTACTATCTTTGGTCTATCCTTGGTCAAAGAAGTGGTTAGGAAAGGTGCTGAGTATTTGTGATGGTAGCTGGTGCAAAGATGCAGTGGCTATGAGGAGATTCCTGGGATCCTGGGGTCTGGGTTTTGTGCACTAAAATACAGGTGCGCACACACTCTCATGCGTCTGTATACATGTGTGTTGTCTTGCATTGCTTAATAGCAATTGATCCTGCATTACATTAATATAGAGGGAAAAGTTTGCTTTTCCTTCAAGGAGACTAGAGTTGTTTGTTTGCCCTTCTGCTTGGAATTGCCCCCTGTGCTTAGATATGTGCCTGTTTGAATCTAAGGTCCTAAGGATAAATCCCTGATGCCCAAATTGAATAGGGCTCAGCATCCATGTCACTGGTTCCTGCCTTGCACATCCCCTGCCCTGTGCACTCACACACTTTGATACAAATGCACACGCACACACTCCCCCACATGCTCTCACTCAACTCTCACACATGCACACACTCAGGTTCTCCAGTTCCTAGGCCTCCCAGGTTTTATGGCTGCTACCTGGTGGTTTCTACAGTTCAGACTTTATCCTGCACCTGTCAGCGGCCTCTGCCCTTAGATCTCTCCCTGGTTCTCACCTCCTGGCCGGATTAAGGGATTGTGTTCCCATCTCTCCCAGGAGCTTGGGAAAATAGCTCTTGACACCTTGATGGACCATTAGATTAGAGCACCCTGGCGCACCATGTGTAATCAGAGTCAGTGCACATTTTCTGGTTCATGTTCAGTTCAGGGAAATTTTCCCCTGTGGACTTTGGTGCTTTTTTCTTTTTTTAAGGGTAAACCCCAAAGTAATTGCTTTTCTGACATGTTGCATGATGAGTCTTCAGATTTATAAGCAAGCCAAGGAGAAAAGAATGGAGGAAAAGAGGCCACTTGGCAGAGTTGTGCTTTGGCTGTGAGTTCAGGAAGGAAGCTTTTTACATTATTATTTATTAGTCCATCAATCAGCCAATCAGTCCTCAGTATTTATCGAGTGTTCTGCTTATGGGGGGAAGTAGTGTGGAGTAGTAACGCGCAGTCTGGGGGAGGTCAATACCAGCTGGGCTGACTGGGGTTCTGATTTGTGCTGTGGAGTCCCCAGGCTGCAGGGGGACTGGGGGATTATGTAGCCATGCCCTTGCTTTTAGGTCAGGAGGCAGCGCAGCCAGAGGATATATTCAATATAGATGGTAAATGATTCAGGGCAGAGCGTGTTTATGTGGTTATGGAAGCAGCCACAGAGTCTGGAGGGGTGGGCAGCCCTGTGCTCCGTTCCCAGCTTTGCCATTCACTGGGTGACTTCCTCGGGCTGGCTTCCTCTCTCTGTGAGTTGATTATGCCGTTTAGTGAGAAAGTTGTACAGACCTCCAGGGTCCCTCCTAGTTCTGTTAAATAAATACAATTTTTTTTTTAATATTATAGCTAAGAGTCTCCCCCTCCCCAGATCAATATGAAGGTACAAATGATTATATTATGTTGTTTGCATTTGTTAAGCAAAGTTCAAGTTCTAGTTGAGCCCTTCACCCAGGGGTAGCTGTGTGTGCTGTATACCCCTTCATTGTACCCACTAGGTGAGAACTTACCAATCTCCTTCCTTCGTCTTCCCTTTTCTTCTTTCTCTCCTCCCCCACCCACTTGAAAATAATTGTGTTTTTCTCGTGTGGGAGTATAGTTGTTTATCTGTTAGTCTCATATTTGTATTGAGTACATTGGATACTTGCTTTTCCATTTTTTGTCATACTAAGTTGAAGGAGAATGTTCTTGAACTCCAGATGATCACAAAAGATGTAAAGTCTCCATGTATTTTATGTCTGAATAGTAGTCCATGGTATACGTGTACCACAGATTATTAATCCATTAATGGGTTGATGGGCACTTGGGTTGATTCCACATCTTAGAGATTGTGAATTGAGCTGCAGTAAACATTCTAGTGCAAATGTCTTTAAGGTAAAATGATTTTTTCCCTTTTGGCTAGGTGCATCGTAGTGGGATTGTGGGAGCAAATGGAAAGTCTTCTTTTAACTCTTTGAAGCTTCTCCATATTTCTTTCCATCAGGTCTCTGTCAGTTTGCAACCCCATGAGCAGAGTAAGAGTGTTCCCATTTTTAAACACAATTTAAGATCTTTGGAAATGGTGTCTAGGATGGCACTCCAGAATAACCTACTTTGAATGTCTTAAGAGCATCGTGTCCTTATTTCCAACCTTGCACATGAGCAGTGTTGGTGTGGGAATGGTGGTGGTTGTTTCTACTGATATGGTGTTGGTAGAAAAGTCAACACAAGTCAATTGTGTTTCATAATAGTAGCTGAAGTGCATGGTCATTGGGGTTTATTCAGACTTTGTCATTAGATTCCTGTGGGATAGAACTCCTAATTTATTCAGTTGGACAAAAGTTTAACTTTTGTTAACAAAAGTTAACAGAAGTTTAACTTTGTTAAGCAAAGTTCAAGTTGTAGTAGCCAGTACTTTTGAAAGGTGCCTCCCATTCCTCTCCAAGCTGGTGCTGGGAGGAGGCCTAGTTGTCAGCATGCACTGATCATCTGAAGGTGGGAGGCTTTACTGATTCTTTCAATGATGAGCTTGTAGCCGGGGACATTGCAGTGCTTCCATGCAGGATGAAGCCCATCGCATGACCAAGGAAGGGTGGAGGTGTAAGATGGGTGCTGGAGGTGGTGATGGCCTTATGTGCCATTGATGTCTCCTCCATCTTTTCAAGAATCTCAGGAAGCAAAGGAACACACTCTGTGATCACCAAACTGTCAGGAGCCTTCAGATTGATGTGACTCATGGTAGAATAGGAATCTCTTGGCTATGTTGAAGTCGTGAGCGTTCAGGGAAAGTTGTAAGGACTGCCAGAGCCAGGGATGTGTTGGTTATTTCCTTACAGCCAGGACAGGGGTGCATAACCAGCAGGCTATAGTTATGGGGTTATATCATTTTTTTTCTTAGATTCTGAAAGCTCACACCTTTGGGACACATAGATTAAAATAGTTTTTAATGCCAGTTAACTGGCTAGGTAATAAATAATGCAAATTATGTTCTTCTGGAAACAAAGTATCTTGCTTACATTATCTCATTTAATTCCTTTACAAGCCAATGTTTAAGATGAAAAAATCTCATAGTCAGAATTTGGGGACCTGTCAATGGTTGGACAAGTGAAATTGATGGGGCAAGTTCTCAAAATCTAGGTGCTTTGAGTTCCAAGCCAGTGCTTTTTCTGATACCATCCCAAAGCTTGGGAATTTGAACTCCAGACCTTCTAACACTTTGAGCTAGCTCCTTAAGACGGTCTCACCTCTAGACTAGTCTGCATTTCCCATATTTCTAAGTGGGTAATCCTGTCTTCTTGTTTATCATCTGTTCTTTTCCATATTGCATGGTAAAATGAAAAAATAATATCACAAGTCTGGCTCAAGATGTCTGGTTTGACTCTAGCAAGAAGAAATATTTTTATATCCCTGAGATTCTTGCCATGTTTTCAGGGTCCCATTCTCTCAAACTCTATTTCTAGGAAATTATTAAGAGTCACATTTTATGATAGGAACATTTAATATGTAAAAGCTCTAGTTCATGAGTTAGAGAAGTGAGTGAGTGCTTATTCAGAATGAATGAACAATGTGAAGTTGATTATCCTGAAGGTATTTTCCACTTCAAAAATTTGACTTTGGATTTCTAGGCTCCTTTTGAATAGATGAGCTCCTTGGTCTGTTTTGAACAGATTTCATTGACAACCTGCTGTTCTATAACTTTTTCTTCCTCGTTTCCTTCTAATTCTTTTCTTAACTTTTTCTTCCTTTGGACATTTTCCTTTTTTAACTCACCAGCAAATGTTTGAGTGTCTACTCTGTACAAGAAGAATACAAGCCAACCACTGGCTTTTGCAAACTTACGATGTCATTGGAGAGACAGGTTAGGGATACATGGGAATTATACTGATGAGAGATTTACAGGAAAATTTCAGAGAACCATATAAGAACTGTAATAAGACAGTGCATAACTCATCACCATGTGAGCCCTAGAGGGTACTGGTTGTCAGAGAGGAGGAACTCTACTTGATGTTCAGGTAAGATGTTGAGTGATGAATGAGTTAAGAGTTGAGGGGAGTGGTTGAATCACCATGAAATCTACATTGTATTTGACAGATTGTTAGTGGACTGGTTTGGACAGAATTCCTGTAGGTGACAAAGTGTTATAAGGTCAGAAAGGCAGGTTAGGGCTAGGACCAAGGTCCTAGTTTGATTACTATAACCTAATCTTCCTTTACATTTGACCCGTGAAAGGTTTCTAATATGATCAAAGATCTTCTCCATACCCCAACTCACTAATGGCATAGAATAAAATTGAATTCTATCTTGAGTAATCTTGCTCTTCAGTTAATGATAATAATCCTTATGTTTTCCAAAGGGCTTTTGTGTCTCTTATCTCACTGGATGTTCTGAACTCTCCAGGCAGGTGAGGAATGATGTCTTTCTATCATATGCTGTAACTGAGGTCCAGAGGAGTTAATGGGCTTGTCCAAGATGACTCAGATGATTTGTGATGAAATTGAGATATTACTCAGGTTTTCATGATGGTTTATTTGTAAGTTTTAAACAGCAATATCAATAACCTTTATGGAAATTTAGAGAATAATAATTACATGATAATACAGTATAGTTGCCTAAAGCACTGTATACAGAAATGGAGCCCGGGGCAGGGGTCTTGGATTTTGAGATCATTGCTCTTTCAGGTTTATTTAAAGTAGGATAAGTGTCAAAAAGTCTCTGGAAAATGGTAATGTCATTGTTACATCTAAGTCAATAGCTAAAATCCTCCTGAAACCACCTTCTAAGGTACAATTTCCCAGTGGGTACCCCTGAAATCTTGATAGTAATAATTTGTTTAGTTAGTGGTTAACGTACAAATTTCTGTGTCAGAGGATGAAACTTGAAGTCCATGACAGTAAAGCAAACTCTCTCAGATCATTTTTTGCTAAGTATGTCTATTTTCTGTCAAACCCAATAGACATTAATTCAAACTGGTAGCATTAGCAAAAAGGGACATTTTTTGACTGATGTAACTGGGAAGCCCCAGGAATAAAAGAGGTCTAGAAGCTGTATGGAAGATTTTGTTTGTTTTATGAGATAAAGTCTTATTCTATGGCCTTGGGTAGAGTGCTATGGCATCATCATAGCTCACAGCAGCCTCAAACTCTTGAGCTTGAGTGATCCTCTTGCCTTAGCCTCCCAAGTATCTGGTAGTACAGGCATGTGCCCTATGTCCAGCTAGTTTTTTCTATTTTTTTTTTTTTAAGTAGAGATGGGGTCTTGCTCTTGCTCAAACTGGTCTCAAACTTCTGACCTCAAGCAATCTGCCTCCCTCAGCCTCCCAGAGTGCTAGGATTACAGGGTCAGCCACCACACCCATCCTAGATGGAAGATTCTGAGTGATGGTGTCAGAACCCTGTTTGTCTGGATCTGCCCTGTCATGACCTTGCTTCTCTGTGTTGCCTTTAGACCCCGCAGAGTCTTTCCCCAGCAGCACTAGGGTTACTTGCCCTTAGAATTAGTAAACCCAGATAAATGAGCAGGACACTCATTACATGGCCCCCTCTCACCAACTGTCTTTGGTCCTCTCGGTTAACAGGCTTGTCCTGGGTCAGTTATTGGGTTCAGCGGTGGGACTTTCGGAGGCTAGTTAATGTGTGCAAGCTAGTTAATGTGGCTAGGTAAGCAGGCTAGTTAATGTGTGGGGAGGAAGGAAGTGAATTAATTCTTAACTCTACCTGAATCACACAGGTAGGTTCCAGAAGGAAGAAAGCTATTTTCTCAGAAGGGAATGCTAACAAGGCAAGAAATGATAGATGCCCATGACCATGGTCTTTGCATCTCGTGCAGCATTGTAGGGCTTCTACGTAACCAGTCAGGGAAGGAACGTGTCAGTGAATCCCAAACCATGGCTTTGGTTTCCCTCAAAATAAATATAAATGGAGAAGCACAGTTGTTTCAATATTTCATGCTGGCTTATACAAGTCTCACCATCTGTAAAATGGGATAATAATAGCTACAATCCAAGATTTGGGATAATTCAATGAGGTAGACACTGTAAAGTCCTTAAATGCTATTGTTGGCTTAGAGCAAAGGCACAGTACCTATTAGTAGCTGCTGATTTTATCTTAAATGATATGAAATGACCTCATCTCACCTCATCTCAGTAGACACTTGCATGAGCCAAGGTCAATTTTGAAAAAGAAGTTTCCCGAGTCTCTCGGCATCCCAGTCTCTCTGGGCTGAGAGTGTCCATTTCTGCTACACAGCTAGTGATTTTTTTAAAACCCTGTGTTCCCATGGTCACGCAAACCATTCTCGTCATGAACAAATTTAAATTTGCATTCTCGTCTTGAAGAACTAACAATTTTCTTTCCCTCTGAAGGAAGATGATGAAAATATGGGCTGCAATATGTTCTCTCTGGCAAAGGCGAAGCGTGCGCCTGTCAGGCCTGCCATCCATGATGGGGCAACTTGGAGCGCATCGCTGCTAAAAATTAATCGTACCGCAGCTTTGCAGAGCTTAATAGTGGTTTGGAGAACATATGTTGCTGGTTCAGGTAGCAGTTCACATCAGATTCTGTGCCAGAATAGGAAGTCGAACGGAACATATGGTGTTTAGCCTGGTCGTAATCAAAGGTCCTGGAAACATGCTTGATGATGATCAGGTGGGTCGTATCGAGTGGGAAAACTGGGTTGTGATGTTAAGGTAATACTGGCCTATAACTCATTGTAATGAGTCCTCTTTATAACCCTGGATATTGAAATCTGCCTCTCATAGTCTAGACCTCAATGGCAATTTCCTGAGGGGTAGATCCAACTCATCTTTCCAACCCCCTCATGTATACCCAGTTTTAACAGTTGATTGTGCCTTAATGACTCCCAAATCGTGTCTTTGGTTCAGGCCTTTACTAGAGCTACAGATGACGACAAATTCAAATTCAGATTGCCCCTCCCCCCCCCTTTGTCCTGTGACTATCTCAAAACTCTGCTCACCTCAAAAATGGGATGTGTGATCTTCTCCTTGGTCTGTGCATCCTGCCCTGGTTGGTGGCAGTGCCACTGAGCCTGCCATCCTGAGGTTCTCCTCTCTCATCCACCTTGTCCAGTTAACCTCAGGCTGTGCTGCTTCTGCTGCCTAGGTTTCTCTGAAATCTTCGCCCCACCCCCCATCTCCAGGTCTCTTAGCTCCCACACCTGGGCTCCCTGCCAAGCCTCTGGTCTGTCCTTCCTATTCCTGGTCTCTTTTCACTATTGTCTGTCCTCTGTACTTTTTCTAGAGTGGTATTTATAAAATGAAGGGCTATTTCTCTGCCTAAAATCCTCCCAATTGTACCTAATTTTACATAGGATGAGAATTAAGCTTTTTAATAGGCCCTATTAATCACCTAAAGATCTGGTCTGTCAGGATCTGGAAGAATTTGCTTTAAAAAAAAAAAATCTGACCTCTGCCTTCTTCCCACTCATGCCCCCAGTATTCCTACCCTCATCCCTCTAAATTCATATTCTTAGCACTGAACTGTGTCTGTCCCCTACAGATGCCATGCGGGCTCACACTATACCCTTTGGAAGGTACTCTTTCCACAATCTGGTTTGCAATTCTTTCTACCTTTTTCATTTTCTCCTTTATTTCAGATAGGGTGCCCCCCCAAATGTATACATATTTCAAGAAAGGAAAAATGGTATTAAAACTGTAATACTCAAAATCACATAGGATTTCTGCAGTTATGAGAGAGAAAGGACACAGTATACATAACACACGTTATTGGCACATACTGAGTATTACAATTTTAATACTGGTTTTTTCTTACAGTGTGTATACAGTTTGGGGACACCGTCTGTATATATATGTAGCATTTGTATTATTTTACTTAACACTCTATGATACTCGACTTTTGTATCTATTTCCCTAAGTGGATTCCAAATGCCTTGTAAGAACAGAATACTTCTCATCCATTCAGCTCATGTTGACCAAGCGTCTACCATTTTCCAGACATCATTTTAATGGGATGAACAAGACAGGGTTTCTGCTAGCATTCTCCTGGGGAAAGACAAAAAAAATAAACACACTGACAATAAGTAGAACTAGAAGTGCCCCATAGTGAATTAAAAATGTTTATGTGGAGACAGTGCTGGACAACAGCTTTAGGGTGGGTGGTGGACGAAGCCTTCTCAGAGGAGGTGGTATTTGAACTGAGGGTGAATTGAAAGAATGAGCCAAAAGTGGTCATAGGCAGGACCCTCCACGATGAGCAAAGGCTCCAGAGCAGTGGTTCTCAACCTAATGCCATGATGTATTTTCATTGTTAAAAAGGGGTTGCGACCCACAGGTTGAGAACTGCCGCTCCAGAGCCCGTGATGTACTCAATAGACTTGGTAAATTAAGGTATTGATTGACTTCCTGACAGTTTGGCCCTGGGTCAGATTCTGGAAGGAATTTGTAAGTTCAGTACAGAGTTTGTAGCTCATTAGGGATATAAGAAGCCATGGAAAGCATTTAAGTGGCTCTGCATTGAAGGGCGTGGCACTTCCAACCATGTGTTGGAAGAAACCAGGGCACACAGGCAGAGGGTGAGATCTGGGGAGCTAGTCCAGACAATTAGTAGAAAATGGCACTGAGCCACTGTGAAGAGGGCTGTCCTGTTGATCAGAGAGGAAAGAGAAAGAGAGTAGCTTCCCAGCAGAGGAACAAGCTTGGGGGAATTGAGATAAGAGGAGGGACGTTGAGCTGAAGGAGGGAGAGGTGCTGTGTGTCCTGGAGTGGGGGGTTGTTGGTGAAATGAAGATGTTGCAGATACACCTGGGAGGACCTGGCTGGAAGTCCAGGCACTGAGGAGCCCCTCTAGGTTTTAGGACAGGACTGATAGCCCAGGCAAGGGGCTTGGGAGGTTTTATCATGGAGCCTGGGGGTAGAGGTGCAAAAATTTGGGTGGGAGGTAAAAAGGCAGCACAGAGGGAATGGAAGTGAGAGAAGAGGAAGAGGGGTTAATTCTGGAACATTCTGAAGGAAGAGTCATCAGGACCAGAAAATGCATGGATGACAGAGACCACTGAGTGTTGGAGCCTTAGGGACCATAACACATACAAACCACTTTTGGGTGGGAAATACCCTTTGGAGAAGAATAGGCTGCAAGTGACTGAGAGCCACCGAGCTGAAGGTGCTGATGGTGTAATACTGACATTGGCCAGCTCAGGGTGGAGGCACAGGCTGAGTTAGGTCAGGGGTTCAGTTTGGGGGTGAGGGACCAGACCTGTGAAGCATAGGGATCCCGTGACTCCATAGGAAGGCCTGGGGTGAGGGAGGCACATTCTCACAGCCATGGTTAGAAAGAATTTGTATCACCTTACAAAGCAAGGTGGCTTTTGTACCAGATCAATGCCACCTTGACGTAGGAATTAATTTTCCTCACATTGAATGTACCACACGGCCTCTTTGAAGCAGCCTTGGAGTGTTTTTGCTAGATACAGGCTAAATGCAATTCCGTTAGCTGAGGGTGCTCCCTCACAGCCTTCTGTAGGGCCCATGGAGCTAGGAACATGTATACACAAACTATTATTCACTGACCTTCCCAAAGTGGCTGTAATGTATCCACTGCACCTGTGTGTGTGTGTGTGCGCGTGTGTGTGTATGTGAAAGGTGCTTACTACAGCCACATAAGAAAATGCCCCATACTTTGTACTTTTTTTTTTTTTTTTTTTTTTAAGAGACACAGTCTCACCCTATAACCCTTGGTAGAGTGATACAGCATCACAGCTCACAGCAACTTCCAACTCCTGGGCTTAGGCGATTCTCTTGCCTCAGCCTCCCAAGTAGCTGGAACTACAGGTTCCTGCCACAATGCCCGGCTATTTTTTGTTGGAGTTGGGGTAGGGCTTTGTTACACTCACCAAATAGAAGTTCTGATAGGACACAGTGGAAATGGCTTGTTGCTGTGCTGTTGGTGGCTGCGGTGACTGAATAGCTGGAGTCTAGAATCTTCAGGAGGCATCTCCACTCCCATGTATGGTGGCAAGTGATGCTGTGAGCTGGACCTCAGCTGGTTCTGTGGATGCCAGTGTTTGCTAAAGCCTCCCCATGTGGTGTGGGCTTCCTCTGAACATGAGGTAGATGGATTGCCAGGGTGGTCCAGGGTCCCACACTGAGAATCTGACCTAGCAAAGCAGAGCCGCATGACGTTTAATGGCCTCAGAAGTCACTCAGACTTGCTTCTGCTGTGTCTTCTTGGTTACAGACAAGTCAGTCAGGCTAGATCCAAAGCAAGAGAATATAGACCACCTCTTCATGGAAGGAACATTGGCATGGTTTAAGACATGCTTCAAGCTACCACAGTGTGTGTTTATTCTGTGTGACCTGATATCATGTTCCTGGAAGGTCTTTTATGAATTACTCACAACCTGTCTAAGAGACTTTCCTCTGAGGGAGCACTCTAAAAAATATTAATTGATTAAATGACCAAATGATGGGTTGATGTCTGAGCCATTTTTTTTTTTTTTTGCCTACTAGCAAAGAATTACATTTTGAGTTTGCAGATTTTCATCCAGACTCTGAACGTCTAGGGGGAACCTGTGTTGGGTGCATGCTATGCCTTCAGAGAACACCTAGAGGATGTGGACATCTGAGAAACAGTTGGACTGCCTGCTCTGTGACCTCTGAGGTCCCAGGTTTAGTTCTCATCAGCAACTGGGAGCTGACAAGGCAATAGCATTGCTTCTTTCACATGCTTGGTCGTCGGACTAATAACTTGTTTTGTGTCTTTATTGCCTGTGTGTCAAGGTAAAAGAAGGGACATGGCTTGGTGTTAGGACTGAAATGCTTTTCTCCCCCCTTGTAAGGAGTGTGAACATAATTGAGCTGTAATGAACATGGCTAGGGTCATTTCCAGGGATTAATGAACAGGAGAATGTGTTCATGGCCCGAGGCTGAATCTTTGGTCATTAACTTTGTTGGTCATTAATATTGTCTGGGAATGCTTTATGCTACCCCATTACAACTGGCGCCATATGCTGCTACGATCGGGAAACATGAACATTACCTGTATCAACAACTATTTGTTTTCTCTCCATCTTCCTGGGTTACTGAGAAAGCGCCAGGGGAGGGTGCATTTGAAGCTGAATCCCTTCAAAACATGCATTCTCTTCTGTACTTATTTATTTTTTTATTTTTCTCATAAAAAAATGCTTTAAGACCCAGACTCTGTATCTAAATGGAGCAATTAGTTATATGGCCTTTTCAGAGTAAAATCCGTGATTATTTTGTGGATTGCTTTGACTGTCTTCTTTCTCCTCTAAAGGAGCAAACGCTGGCTTTCTCTTTTTTATTTCTAGTCTCTTATCTTTCCTTCTCCTCTTCTCACTCTCTCCTTTCCTCTCCTTCCCTTCTCTTTTTAAAAAACACTGATGGAGGGTCTCAATCAGAGATGTCGTGAAACATACTGAAGATAAGTGTGCATATGTGTAAATACCACCTGGTCCCTGCTTGCAGGAAGTTTACAGTTTAATTAGAAAGGACGACAACAAACAAACACACACTTCCCATACAATGAGACCATAGTTATGGCAGAGACATAGTCAATGTGCACAGTATGAGACCTCAGAAGAAATGAGGCTGATGTTTTTGGTGAGTTTTGGAGGATTAAGGGTGAGGGTGGGTGTCAGTGGTGGACTGTTCCAGGTACAGGGAACCCCCAACATAAATGTAAATGGGGGAGTCACATGCCCCAGAAAATGGGTGATATTATGGTACAGGGAAGGCCAAGATACAGGGAAGAGGAAGAAACCAAAATCCTGGCTGGGGCCAGACATAAAATGTCTTCTGAACAAATGATAAGAAATTTGAATTTTATCTTGAATTTTACAAATGGCTATTCATGATTTTAAGCAGGGAAGGTCATCAGAATCGTAAAAATATCAGGCTGGAAGTAACATGAAGAAGAGGTTGAAGGAAGGGCTGAACCCAAGGCAAGGGAATCTGGGCAAGAAAATGTTGAAGTTGTACAACTGAGCAATGAAATGGGCTTGAACTGGTGACCCACCAGTGAAAGCAGAGGAAAGGGGGTGCATTCATGAGCTGTAGGTGTCATGTGTTGACTCCCATTAATAACTAAAATAAATACTGGCTGGAAACAGCGTTAGCATAGGGAACTTCTCTCCTTCACATAGTAGGTGTAGAAATAGGGTGGTCTTCAGGGTCCATCTATCCTTGTCCCTTCAGCTCTGTTGTCTCGACTTGTCTGTGGGCTTTGTCTTCCTGTGGTCTGACTTTCCTTTTGTGGTCATAAGACCACTGATAGCAGCAACTGTTCAATGTGCTTCTTTGCTAAAGCCCCAAAGGGAAGAAACATTTTGTTCCTCAAAATGGGACCAACAGATTCTTTCCTTCCTTTGAGGGGGCCAACTCAGGTCATCCACCCAACCTAGGAAAAAAGTCAAGCACTGACACGCCTAAGCCTGGTGTCTTTGTTTTTTGCTGATGTAAATAAAATTCTACAGACTAGGTATTTTTTGCCCACAATTCTGGGGACTGGAAAGTTCAAGGCTGAGGGACAGGGCTGGGATATGGTAAGGACCTTCTTGCTATGTCTTCCCGTGGTGTAAGGCAGAGTTGGTGGAACCAGAGAGCATGAGGGGATGAACTCATCCTCTATAAAGATGCCAATGCTAGCTGTGAGAGTGAGGTCTAGTGGCCTGATCACCTCTTAAAGATACCAGGTCTTAATATTATTACAATGGAATTAAATTTCAACGTGAGTTTTGGAGGCAACAAACATCCAACCCATAGCACCTGGGATCCTGAACTGGCCATGAGCCCAGAAGAATGAAATCCCTGTGCTTGGCTTAGCTATATCCATATCTACTGCTGCAGCTGGGAACAGGGACAATTCCCATGGTCTCACATAAAACTGAAGGAAGAAGGTGGGTGTGGTTGCTGCATAGGCCACCAACAAGGTCTCTGATTGGAGTGCAGAAGAGGGCCCACCCAGGAGAACTGGAAGAAGAGGAAGGTTAGTGTGTGGGAGCAGGGACCATGTCTCACCCACCATGGATTCTTGAGCTCTTATCTTAGTGCCTAGCATGTAGTAAATGCTCAGTAAACATTTCTTGGATGAATAAAGGCATCTAGGAAGGCGTGGTACCCAAACTTGAAAGGGAAGTTTCAGGCAGAATTAAAAGTATCATTGAAAGTAAAGAATCATACAGTTGCATGATATTACAGAAAACTCAAAAACCTTAGAGTTGCTGGAACAAAAATCCAAGACAGGAAGAAGCAGAGGTTGGGGCTAGAGGGAGGAGGGTAGTCTGCTTGGGAGCTTCATCCCTGTTCTGCAAATACGAGAAACGTTGGAAAAGTTGTAGGCAAGAGAACAAAACAGTCACATTTGCATGTTGGTGATGATGTGTAGAAAACTGCAGCTGGAACACAGGTAAAAAATGAGTAGGTGAAATCAGCAGTTGATTAGCATTCATTGTACATGCAAGATGACGGGGGCTGAAGGATGACCTCAGATCTTCAGGTCAAGTAAAGAGCAGGTTTCAGAGGAGTAATGACACCTTTGAATATGTTCATTTTAGGGTCTGTGAGACATTCTGGAGGAGGTATTTAGCTGTGGTCAGACATACAGGTGTGAAGCCAGGGAAAATTCCCAGATAGGATATGTGTAGTCTTGGTCACCAGTATGCGCATGGTGATTAGAAGAATGAGAAAGATGGAAACCATCCAGGGAGTGTGTCCTGGGAAGAGCCCTGAGCCACAGATGGTTCACTGAAGGGAGTGGAGAGGAAGGAGAGCTCAGGTGAAAGGCAAAGAGAGGAACAGTCACCAAAACCTACTACTTCTATGTTCTGATTTTCAACAACACGGTAAGGAAATTACAGCTAAAAATAATTTATTGTATATTTCAAAATAGCTAGAAGAGAAGAAATGTGGTGATCCCAGTGCAAAGAGAAGGTCAGTGTTTGAGGTGATGGATAACCCACTTAGCCGGATTTGATCCTTACATAGTGTACACCTGTATCAAAATATCATATGTACCCTGAAGATAGGTACAACTATGATGCATCAATAAATACCAAAGAAAAGGGAAAAAATAAAGGATTAGTCAGAAAGATGAAAGGTCCATACTATCTTGGATAAAAAGGAAATAGACTTTCAAGAAAGACAAAAATGATCAAGACTTGAGTGAAACAGAGATTAAGGAAAATCTCTGGGTTCGGCAAAACTGGGTTTGCCGGCTCAGTGCCTGTGGCTCAAGTGGCTAAGGCACCAGCCACATATACCTAAGGTGGTGGGTTCGAATCCCCAGCCCAGGCCCACCAAACAACAATGATGGCTGCAACCAAAAAATGGCCAGGCATTGTGGCGGGCGCCTGTGGTCCCAGCTACTTGGGAGGCGGAGGCAGGAGACTCGCTTGAGCCCAGGAGTTGGAGGTTGCTGTGAGCTGTGAAGCCACGGCACTCT
>CAUYTI010012058.1:0-19597 GCA_963575145.1 Galago senegalensis
CCAGCCAAGGGCTGCCAAACAACAATGAAGGCTGAAACCAAAAAATGTTGTGGTGGTTGCCTGTGGTCTCAGTTTCTTTGAAGGCTAAAGCAGGAAAGTTAGTTAGCCCAGGAGTTGGAGGTTGCTGTGAGTGGTGATGCCCCAGCACTCTAGCCAGGGGGACAGATTGAGGCTCTGTCTGCAAAAAAAAAAAAAAAAAAGAAAATATACAGAAAAGGCTCAGCACCTGTAGCTCAAGCAGCTAAAGCGCCAGCCACATACACTAAAGCTGGTGGGTTTGAATTCAGCCTGGGCCTGCGAAAAAACAATGACAACCACAACCAAAAAATAGCCGGACGTTGTGGCGGGCGCCTGTGGTCCCGGCTACTTGGGAAGCTGAGGCAAGAGAATCACTTAAGCCCAGGAGTTGGAGGTTGCTGTGAGTGGTGATGCCATAGCACTCTACCAAGGGCAGCAGCTTGAGACTCTGTCTCAAAAAAAAAAAGAAAAGAAAAGAAAATATACAGAAACAAAGCTGGGCACAGTGGCACACATCCAGCTACACAAGAGGCGAGAAAATAACTGGGAGGCTGAAACAAGAAGATCACTTAAGCCCAGGAGTTCAAGGCTGTAATGCACAATTATTGTACCTGTAAATAGCCACTACACTGCAGCCTGAAAAAAAAATACGTATATTTTTATATAAATAAAACCTCTGTTACAGTGGTCATTGTTTAGCAGGCCCAGGCTGGGTTTGAACCCGCCTGCCATGGCATCATACCTCTCTTGGACTCAAGTGATTCTCTTGTCTCAGCCTCCCTAGTAGCTGGGACTACAGACCAAGCCATTCTCTTGTCTCAGCCTCCCAAGTAGCTGGGACTACAGACGGCTGCCACAATGGTCAGCTATTTTTAGAGATGGTATCTCGCTCTTACTCAGGCTGGTCTTGAACTTGTGAGCTCAGGCAATCCATCCACCTCAGCCTCCCAGAGTGCTAGGATTAGAGGATCATCCAGCCCACATCTGTGGCATTTCCAGGAGTGTACAACAGATTTCTGCTTACTCAGAAAATGAGGTTTTGAGACTCAGTAGTCCAGCTAAGGAGACTTACTCACTGGGAATCCATGTGGTTGGTCTGCCTCCATTCTTCCCTCAGTTTCTTGACAAAATGAGCAGGACATTTTCAATAGCATTCATAAACTAGAAGTTTTATACTGAAAAACCTTTTAGACATTGCCAAAAATCTGCAAAGCCAAGCAGTTAATTATCCTGTCAATCTGTCCCAAAACTGAGTTTTAAAAAAAAATACTAAAGTATTTTAAAGAGGATTAGAGACTTTCATATGTCACCCTTATTTCAATAAGTATTCTCTAAAAAATAGGAAATCTTTCCCACATATTCAAAAAAATCATCATACTTACCAAATGTAACAACTTCTAATATCAGTGCCTAATATTCTAATTCTGAATTTGTTCACATTCAACATACTAAAATCTAGCTTTATTTCCTACCATCCTCTAAATCCATTTTCTGGTCAAAGTCTACAACAACCTATGTTGCAAATGTAATGAATTTTCAGTCCTCATCAGTTATCTCAGCAGTTTTTTGTACATTAATCAAAAAATTGAACCTGTTACTTGGGATGTGTGCTCGTGGAACCCAGCCACCTTGCCATGAAAAAGCTGAAGCACCCCACGAAAAGGCTCACATAGAAAATAAAGTCCCCATCCCTCAGCTGTGGCCTGATTCCTAGCCAATAGCAAGTGCCAACTCACCAGCCGAGTTAGCTAGCTATCTTGGAAAAGATCCTGTATTCCCAAGACAATCTTCTGAGCTGATGTCATGCAGGGCAGAGATAAGCCTTTCCTCCTAAACCCTGGCCATATTGCAGATGTGTGAGTTAAGTGAATTATTATTGTTTTAAGATGCTAAGGTTGCTGCTTTTTTTTTCCCCCTGGGGGGCGTTACACAGCAATAGTTAATAGATATAGACTTTTTATTGTTTTTTTTGCAGTTTTTGGCCAGGACGGGTTTGAACCTGCCACCTCTGATATATGGGGCCAGTGCCCTACTCCTTTGAGCCACAGGAGCCTCCCGATACAGATTTTGTGCCTATGACATCACACTTGACTGCTTTTCCTCCAACCTCACAGGGCTTCCTCAATCTCCTTTGCAGTTTCTTCACTTTTTCTGCCTGATCTCTAAATGTTGCAAGTCTTAATGGTTTGGATCTGGATGAATTTCTCTGGCTCTCTGGGTTATTTTACCTATTTCCATGGCTTTAAATATAAGCTCTATCCTCCCAACTCCCAAATTTATACTTATAGGCAAGGCTTTTCCTCTGAATTCAAAAGTCCAACTGCTGCATCAGCACCCGTAGCACAGTGGTTACGGCGCCAGCCACATACACTGAGGCTGGTGGGTTCAAACCTGGCCCAGCCCAGCTAAAGCAACTGCAACCTCAACAAAAAAATCACCGGGCATTGTGGCAGGCGCCTGTAGTCCCAGGTGCTTGGGAGGCTGAAGCAAGAAATCGCTTAAGCTCAAGAGTTGGAGGGTGCTGTGAGCTGTGATGCCACAGCACTTTTCCAAGAGTGACATTATGAGACTGTCTCCAAAAACAAAACAAAACAAAACCAAAGTCCAGCTGCCCTTATGATATATACCTGTCTTGGAAATATTTACAAAGAGAGGGCCAGGCACTGAAGTTCATACTCTTTCCCAGTGCCTTGGGAGGCTGAGGCCTGAAAACCTTTTGAGGCTAGCAGTTCAATACCCCTGTCACTACAAAAAAAAAATTTTTTTTTTTTGAGACAGAGCCTCAAGCTATCCCCCTGGGTAGAGTGCAGTGACATCACAGCTCACAGCAACCTCCAACTCCTGGGCTCAAGCGAGTCTCCTGCCTCAGCCTCCCAAGTAGCTGGGACCACAGGTGCCTGCCACAATGCCCAGTTATTTTTTTGGTTGCAGCCATCATTGTTGTTTTTTGGCAGGCCTGGGCTGGATTTGAACTGCCACCATAGGTGTATGTGCCTGGCACCTTAGCCACTTGAGCCACAGGCGCCGAGCCAAAAAAAAAATTTTTTTTTTCAAATTAGCCAAGTGCAGCTCAGCGCCTGTAGCACAGTGGTTACAGCGTCAGCCACATACACTGAGGGTGGCAGGTTTGAGCCTGGCCCAGGCCTGCTAAACAATGACTACTGCAACCAAAAAATAGCCAGGCATTGTGGTAGGTGCCTATAGTCCCAGCGACTTGGAAGGCTGAGGAGAGAAAATCACTTGAGCCCAAGAGTTTGAGGTTGCTGGGAGTTGTAATGCCACAGCACTCCACTGACAGTGACATAGTGAGACTCTGTCCCAAAAAATTAGCCAAGTGTGGTGGTGCCTGCCTGTATCATTCTAGCTATTTGAAAGCTGAAATGAGAGACTCACTTGAGGCTACGAGTTTGAGGCGGCAGTAAGCTATGGCTGTGCCACTGAACCTCAGCATGGGCTACAGAGCAAGACTTCTATAAAGAGCAAAGAGTCTCAATTATTACATGATCAAAAAGAACTTCCTGGGGCGGTGCCTGTGGCTCAAAGGAGTAGGCGCCGGCCCCATATGCTGGAGGTGGTGGGTTCAAACCCAGTTCTGGCCAAAAAAAAACTGCAAAAAAAAAAAAAAACACCTTCCTGTTTCCCCCACAAACTTATTATTCTTCTCAGTAATAGCATTATTCACCCAGAGAATAAGACCAGAAACCTAGAAGTCATCCTTGATTCCTTTCTGTTGCTACTCACCCACATCTTTTTTTTTTTTTGAGACAGTGCCTCAAGCTGTCCCCCTGGGTAGAGTGCTGTGGCATCACAGCTCACAGCAACCTCCAACTCCTGGGCTCAAGAGAGTCTCCTGCCTCTGCCTCCCAAGTAGCTGGGACCACAGGCGCCCGCCACAACGCCCAGCTATTTCTTTTTTTTTTGGTTGCAGCCATCGTTGTTTGGTGGGCCAGGCTGCATTCGAACCCGTCACCTTAGGTGTATGTGGCTGGCGCCTTAGCCGCTTCAGCCACAGGTGCCGAGCCTACTCACCCACATCTTTTTTTTTTTTTTTTGAGACGGAGCCTCAAGCTATCCCCTTGGGTAGAGTGCCATGGCATCACACTCACAGCAATCCCCAACTCCTGGGCTCCAGCGAGTCTCTTGCCTCAGCCTCCCAAGTAGCTGGGACCACAGGCGCCCGCCAAAACGCCCGGCCATTTTTTGGTTGCAGCCATCATTGTTGTTTGGAGGGCCTGGGCTGGATTTGAACCTGCCAGCTCAGGTGTATGTGGCTGGCACCTTAGCCACTTGAGCCACAGGCGCCGAGCCCTCACCCACATCTTATACCCAGGAAGACCCACAGGTGCTGCCTCTAAAGCTGTATTAAGTCTTTTCCCTCTTCTCCATCTCTACTGTCAATAACGTGACCATTACCTCTCACCTAGGCAACTGCAGTAGACTCATATGCACGTCTATTCTTGTTCCCCTTTAATTGATTCATCTCAATACCTTATGAAAGTTTTCAAATGTATACAGAATTGTATAGTGAACATCCATATGCCATTCATCTCGATTTTACAATTAATATTTTGCTATCTTTTTTTTTTTTTTTTTTTGAGACAGAGCCTCACGCTGTCCCCCTGGGTAGAGTGCCGTGGCATTACAGCTCACAGCAACCTCCAACTCCTGGGCTCAAGCGAGTCTCTTGCCTCTGCCTCCCAAGTAGCTGGGACCACAGGCGCCCGCCACAACGCCCAGCTACTTTTTTTTTCTTTTGGTTGCAGCCGTCATTGTTGTTCGGCGGGTCCGGGCTGGGGATTCAAACCCGCCACCTTAGGTGTATGTGGCTGGCGCCTCAGCAGGTTGAGCTATAGGCCCCGAGCCATATTTTGCTATCTTGATTTATCTGTATATATTCACTCCTTCATCCACCCATGTATTCAAGTTTTCATTTTTTAGGATATTTACTATATTTTAATTTTCTTAACTTCAAATATTAAGGGAAGGGCAGCACCTGTGGCTCAAAGGAGTAGGGCACCGGCCCCATATGCCAGAGGTGGCGGGTTCAAACCCAGCCCTCTCAAAAAAAAAAAAATTAAGGGAATACAAATGTTTTTATTGCCTGGATACCTTGTATACTGCTTAAATCAAGGTTTTGAGTGTGTCCATCAAAAGAATGGTGTTCACTGTCCCCAACACCTCATCCCCCACCCTACTCTCTTCTTGGTTTCCAATGTCATCTATATCTCTTTGTGCCCAAGTACACCCATCGCTTAACTCAACTTACTAGTGAGAACATTGCACCACTTATCATGTCAACCTGGGCAAGTAATTAAATCTCCCTAAGCCCTGATTACCCACATCTGTGAAAAAAAAATTTTTTTTTTTTAGAGACAGTCTCTTTTTATCCCCCTCAGTAGAGTGCTGTGGCATCACAGCTCAAAAAAGAAACTATTAAAACGTGGAAAAATTTTTATCCTATTTTACATCCAACTCCTGGGCTTAGGAGATTCTCTTGCCTCAGCCTCCTTAGTAGCTGGGACTACAGGCGCCCAGCTACTTTTTTTTGTTGTTGTAATTTGGTCGGGCCAGGTTTAAACTTGCCACCCTCAGTATATGGGGCTGGCACCCTACCCACTGAGCCACAGGCACCACCTGAAAAACAAATATTAAATAGTAACTATCTCATAGCATTGTTGTAGAGGCAACCAAAGTATACTTAAGTGTACTTAAGGCATTGAAAGTATTTAAAACAAAGCATGGCACATAATAAGTCTTCAGGAAATAGAGATATTATTGATCACAGTTTTTAGTACCTAATATAGTGTCTCGGAATCAAAGACTTGAATCACTGATACCTTTAAGAACAGTGTAAAGTGTATAGCTGCTATACAAGTGTGTCAGATATTATTGGCACAACTATGCAAGGTAATGGATTAATTATACATAGGTTTTATTATTTATCATTCATTGTGGCAAATTAGCAACAAGACATTTCTGTGAAATAAACCAAGTGACTATATTTCTAAACTGTTCATTTCTTGGACTATGGGATTTTTTTGATTGTTTGTTCTGAGACAGAGTCTCAAGCTGTCACCCTGGGTAGAGTGCCATGGCCTCACAGCTCACAGCAACCTCCAACTTTTGGGCTTAAGTGATTCCTCTTGCCTCAGCCTCCCAAGTAGCTGGGACTACAGGCTCCCACCACAACACCTGGCTATTTTTTGGTTTCAGTTGTCACTGTTTGGCAGGCCCGAGCTGGATTTGAACCTGCCAGCTTCGGTATATGTGGCTGGTGTCCTAGCCGCTTGAGCTACAGGCGTCCTGTTCTTGGACTATTTTTATTTCTCCCCAGCAGAACATAAAGTTTCCAAAAACAAGAACTGGGCCTTCTTTCTTCCTATCAGTAAACATCACTGAGTACCTGTGTTCCTCACCAGAGTTGAAGGCATGGCTCTGCCCTGGAGGGAATAAGTATAGGGAGAGAGGGACATAGGTAAACAGGCAGTTATCATATAGTGCATACTCTTAGAGAAATACTGGTGTTATATGCTCTTCGGCATCTGAATTTAACCATAAGTGCAATTTATAGGCCCCCCAAAGGAAGTCACATATAATGCTGATTTGTTGGATGCTGAATGGATGTTCAGTACCCTAGTGGAGAATGGCACAAGATATTATATATACCCAATAACTTCTCCAGCTACATACAGGGACCCACTGAGAGCCAGGAGTAGAAGCTCATGTAGCAATCCCTAGACCAGATCACTGTCTCATTCTAGAAGGCCATATGCAATAAAAGGCAGAAAAGAAGAGAGTTCAAAAAAGAAATAAATTATCAATCTTCAAATGGCATATAACAGCTAGACAGACTCTGGGTTATCTATCTAAAATAAATCAGATATAAACATAGTCATTATTTTATTATCATTATTATTTTTTTTTTTTTTTGAGACAGAGCCTCAAGCTGTCCCCCTGGGTAGAGTGCTGTGGCATCACAGCTCACAGCAACCTCCAACTCCTGGGCTCAAGCGAGTCTCTTGCCTCAGCCTCCCAAGTAGCTGGGACCACAGGGGCCGGCCACAACGCCTGGCTATTTTTTTTTTTTTTTGGTTGCAGCCATCATTGTTGTTTGGCGGGTCCAGGCTGGGGATTCGAACCCGCCACCTTAGGTGTACGTGGCTGGCGCCTTAGCCGGTTGAGCTATAGGCGCCGAGCCATTATTATTATTTTTGAGACAGAGTCTCACTATGTTGCCCTGGGTAGAGTGCTGTGTCCTCACAGCTCACAGCAACCTCAAACTCCTGGGCTTAAGCAACTCTCTTGCCTCAGCCTCCCAAGTAGCTGGGACTACAAGCACCCACCACAATGCCCAGCTATTTTTTTTTTTTTTTTGAGACAGAGCCTCCAGCTGTCACCCTGGGTAGAGTGCTGTTGCATCACAGCTCACAGCAACCTCCAAGTCCTGGGGTCAAGCAATTCTCCTGCCTCTGCCTCCCAAGTAGCTGGGATTACAGGCGCCCGCAACAACACCTGGCTGTTTTTTGGTTGTAGCTGTCATTGTTCTTTGGCGGGCCCAGGCTGGATTCAAACCCACCAGCTCAGGTGCACATGGCTGGTGCCTTAGCCACGAGTCACAGGCGCCGAGCCAGCTATTTTTTTTTAATTGTAGTTGCTCATCTGGCCCAACCAGGTTAGAACCCGCCACCCTCAGTGTATGTGCCTGGCACTATAATCACTGTGCTATGGGTGCTGAGCCAAGTCATTATTTTAAGTATTCTCCATCTGACTTCTCACATTTCAATAATGTAAACAACTAAAAAAAAGAAACTATTAAACATGGAAAAATTTATTTTTATAGCCTATGTATTCAATAGAACGCAAATTTTTATTTAAAAATATTTGCAGTCCCCTTTTATTGATAACATAAATGAGATACTTATTTTACACATTTAAATTACCTCGTGATTTAATAACAATAATTAGCTACAGTGTGACCCAGAAATGAAAATATACAAAACAGTTTAAAAACACATGTATTTCTACTTGCTGGTACACTTATAGATCATACAAAGATACATATATACTTTTAAAATAAAGACTTTCAAAATGAAACCAGCTCATCATCATATTTTTTACCAAGGTATGACAAAAAAATATTTTATGCAAAAAAATAAAAATTAAAGCAAAAATAACACTTTCAACTTAGTCTTCAAATGTCCTAAATCACATCAATTTTACAAATTACTATTTTTGAAGACAGAACTTTAATTGTTAACTTCCCACTTCTGTCATGCTTATAATAAAACATAACACTGCTCCAAACACAATGAATAGAATTCTTACATTTCACTACTTTCTTTAAATGATAACAACTCAAATCATGTTTTACATTTCTACTTGTTTATATTGCACTAAAATTATTTTACATGGAAGAACTAGTTGATATATCACAACATAATATCTTAGAAACATTCTTTGATATTCACATGTACATTAATGGATATTTCACAGTCCTCTTAAATAAATTTTCTAGTATAAACCAATCATCTAACAAAATCAAATCTATAGTGCTACTTTTTTTTTTTCTGTAGAGACAGAGTCTCACTTTATTACCCTCGGTAGAGTGCCGTGGCATCACATAGCTCACAGCAACCTCCAACTCCTGGGCTTAGGCGACTCTCTTGCCTCAGCCTCCCGAGTAGCTGGGACTACAGGCTGCTGCCACAACACCCGGCTATTTTTTTGTTGCAGTTTGGCCAGGGCCGGGTTTGAACCTGTCACTCTCAGTATATGGGGCCAGTGCCCTACCCACTGAGACACAGGTACTGCCTGAGTGTTACTTTGTTTTTAAGAGCAAAGATATTTATTATTTATTATGACTGCCTTTTGAAAATACATGGACTTCTAAAAACACTTGGAAATCACAAATAGTACCTGATAATAACATTTGAGCAAAGCCTGATCCATCCTTCCACCTTTCCTTCATTCATTTTAGAGAGGAAGTCTCACTATGTTGCCCAGGCTGGCCTCAAACTCCTGAGCTCAAGAGTTCCTCCTGCCTCAGCCTCCTGAGTAGCTGGGACTACAGGCACAGGCCATTGTATCCAGCCTCTCTTCATTCTTTGAGTCTCTCCATGGTTAATTTTTAAATACAACATTAATTTTATTTTAAAAAATAAAGAGAAAAGTGTCCTTTTATATAGTGGAGCAGAATTATAAGAAAGACAATAATACTTCAATCCTGGCTGTTCTATAGAACTTAAAAATTTAGTTCTCATCATTCTGCAATATAACCAAGCATGCTTATTTTAATAATAAACAGTGTTAGAGTCTTTTAAAAATCATGATTACAATTAAAAGTTAGGAAGAGCATAATAAAGCTAATGGCACCTTCTTGAACACTGTTTTGAAGTTAGTTCTTCCAAATAAAATTCAAAAATTTTTATTTCAAATAACCCAATTGTTTAGCAAGCATCAGCTTAGGAATACTTACTTTTTCAGTGTTCTAAGGTATAATGTTTGGCATCAAAAAGAATGGTAAGCACTTTGATTTGTAAGTAACAAAGAAAAAAAATCAAGTACTGAAATACCAGTGGTTCCTGTGACAGGGTAAATATCCTGCTTCAAGTAATGTTTGCCCCACATTTTATTTCTCCCTCTCAGAGTTTATTAAGGAAGACAAATCATTATTATTATTATTATTTTAGTTGAGGTGAAAAAACTGCTTCATAAGTTCATATGTTGTAAAAGCCACTGCTTGAGAGGGGATGCAACGAATGTAATTAAGAGATAAACCACGATACAATCCTTTTCGAATTCCATGCTGTCCATAGACATACTTCATAGTATCCCGCATGGTACTGAAAGACAATGGTTAAATGATGATACATCTAGGCCATTCATGAAGACATAATTTTAGGACCCTCAATAGCATTCTTTTTGGGGGACAGAGTCTCACTTTGTCGTTCTTGGTAGAGTTCTATGGCATCATAGCTCACAGCAACGTCAACCCTTGGGCTCAAGTGATTCTCCTGCCCCAGCCTCCCAAGTAGCTGGGACTATAGGTACCTGACACAACACACAGCTATTTTTAGAGACGAGGTCTTGCTCTGGCTGGTCTTGATCCTGTGAGCTCAGGCAATCCACCTGCCTCAGCCTCCCAGAGTGCTATGATTACAAGTGTGACCCACTGCACCTGACCCTAAGAGCATTCTTAAAACAAGCTAAAATACTAATCTGTCATAGGATTAGAGAAAAAGAATAAAGATAATAAAAATGAAGCTAAAATACCACCTGGAATGGCTTGCAGAAGTGTTAACATGCTAACAATTTTCAAAATAAAACAGCAAGTCATTCCAAACAAGTATAAGCATTCTCCATAGGATTTCAGGTTTCAATAATACAATATATTTTGTTTGTACTATGTCCATGACATTTACTGGTAACACTATTTCATATTAACATTTGAAATACTGCAGCAATCCTTTTAAGGTTGTACCATCACTGGGCCTTTAAATTTTCAGTATAGCTCTAGCTCAAGTTCTTTCTCCTCTTGTTATTGTTGTTGCTTCTAGACAGGGTCTCACTGTCGCTCTAGCTTCAGTGCAGTGGCCATGACAATCTCAAATTTCTGGCCTCAGACAGGTGTAGTGGCTCAAATCTGTAATCCTAGCACTGTGAGAGGCCACTGAGTGCATATTGCTTGAGCTCAGGAGTTCAAGACTAGCCTGAGCAGGAGCAAGACCTCATCTTTACTAGAAATAGAAAAACAGAGAGAACAGGGTGTCTTGAGCCCAAGAGTTTGAGGTTGCTGTGAGCTATGAGGCCAGAAGAACTCTACCCAGGGTGACAAACTCTCAAAAATACACACACACACACACACTTCATTCCTGGGCTTAAGCAATCTTTGTATTTCAGCGTCCCAAAGTGATGAGATTACTCACTGAGCTATGGGTGCTGCCAAGTTCTTCTATTTTTTAGTAGAAGCAGGGTATCACTCTTACTCAAGCTGGTCTTAAACTCCTTAACTCAGGCAACCTACCCACCTCAGCCTCCTAGATTGCTAGGATTATAGGCATAAGCCATTGTACCCAGCCCAAAATAAAATATTTAATAAGAGGAATAGAACCTGATGGAAATCTTAGAAAGTTATCAAAACATACTGTGGGGGATAAAATGGGGATATAGATTATTGCTGAAACCAGAGTCCTATCTCCTTTACCTTTTTTATTTAAAAGCTAATCAAGAGAAACGGTACCCTACTGATTTTAACCATTACACCGCCCCCCGCACCCCCCCCCCCCCGCCAAAATGAATAATGACATGATAAACTTACAGGCACTTTTCAAATTCTGGCAGAGAAGTTCCTAATTGCATTCGCCGACGAGTTACATCAAATGGATAACTAAAAGAAAAAGACATAAAAGCCTAAAAATAATTTTTAGTTTTCTTCTCAATGACTATTAAATACAAAGCACTATATACACTAGGAGATAATGTGTTCTTATTCTCTTATTGTTTTATCTAATTTATAGGCACATGAATAAAATAAATTCGCACAGAGGTGTTTATGGGATTTCCCCCTGGTTAGATGATTCTTCTCCCCCATCACAAAAGTTCTATTCATTCCTCAAAGCCATATTAAATGCTAACTCTTGAGGAAATATTATAATAAATAAGGTTTCTCAACTTCGGCACTTATTGAAATTCTGGGCTGGAACATTCCTTTGCTGTGAGGAACTATCCTGTGAATTGTGGGATATTTCTTTTTTTGTTTGTTTTTGAGACAGAGCCTCAAGCTATCGCCCTAGGTAGAGTGCTGTAGCATCACAGCTCACAACAACCTCTAACTCCTGAGCTTAAGCGATTCCCTTGCCTCTGCCTTCCAAGTAGCTGGGACTACAGGCACCTGCCACAACGTCCAGCTATTTTTTGGTTGTAGTTGTCACTGTTTGGCAGGCCTGGACCGGATTCGAACCCACCAGCTCTGGTGTATGTGGCTGATGCCTTAGCCACTTAAGCTACAGGCACCACGGGAATTGTAGGACGTTTTAAGTCCTACCGCTGGCCTCTGCCCACTAGATGTCAGTAGCACTTCTCCAGCTGTGGCAACCAAAAATGTCTCCAGAGAAGCACAAATGTCTGCTGGAGGCGGCGCCTGAGGCACAGTGAGTAAGGTGCTGGGCTCCATGGAGGCTGTGAGCTGTGATGCCACAGCTCTCTACCAAGGACGACAAGGTGAGACTCTGTCTGTAAAAAACAAAACAAAACGGCTCGGCGCCTATAGCTCAACCAGCTAAGGTGCCAGCCACGTACACCTAAGGTGGAGGGTTCAAATCCCCAGCCCGGGCCCGCCAAACAACAATAATGGCTGCAACCAAAAAATAGCCGGGCGTTGTGGCGGGCGCCTGTGGTCCCAGCTACTTGGGAGGCGGAGGTAAGAGACTCGCTTGAGCCCAGGAGTTGGAGGTTGCTGTGAGCTGTGATGCCACGGCACTCTACCCAGGGGACAGCTTGAGGCTCTGTCTCAAAAAAAACAAAAACAAAAACAAAAACAAAAAAAGCCCCCAAATGTCTGCTGGAGGCCATATCATCACCAATTGAGAACTGTTCTAAGGCAAGTCTTCTCAAGTATAGTAGACCAATATAAAACCTTCCTTAAGATCTAAAATTAATGATATAGATAACTGCATTTGGAGGACAGAAAAAATCCTATCCCAACACTGCCTGAAATGAAATACACAAAAGTAATGAATACAAATGATTGTTTTTTAATTTTAATTTGGTAATCCTAACCACTTGTGTTAGGTCCTATGCTAAACAATTTAGGTACATTATCTCATTTCATCTTCACAACAGCTGCATGAAGTAGGTACTGTTAACCCAACATTAAGATTTTTAAAATTGAGTATTAGAGACATTTTCTAATGTCACACAGCTACTTTCTGCTTTTTGTTTGAAGTTCCTTATGGTGTGTGTGTGTGTATATATATATATATTTTATTTTATTATTTTTTTTTTTTGGAGTGAGGGAGTCTCATTTTGTCACCATTGGTGACTCCTAAGCTCAAGTGATCCACCTGCCTCAGCCTCCCAGAATGCTAGGATTACAGAAGTGAGTTACTTGCCCGGCCAGTTCCATATTTCTAATACATATTTAAATTTACTTTGAAATAGTTATGATAAAAAACACCCAGTCACCAACCAAACAACTTAAGAAATAATACTGCCAATAGTTGAAGTTCCCTATGCACTTAAATAGCATCTCCAGGAATTATTTGTTAATGTAGGAGGAAAAGAAATATTATGGGGGTAAGAAGACCAAACATCTCAACCTGAGGGGACTGAGCTTCCAAGCAAGACAAGATATATATGGGTAGAAGGAACTGATTAATAGAAAAGAGAGGATGTAAGAAGACAAAGTGATAAAGACCAGAACTAGGGAAATAACGTGGAAAAGAAGGAAATAGCATTATAGGTTACGTTCTAAAGTAAAAACTGCCAAGACTTAGGGACTGTTTGAATATGCAAAACAAGAAAAATGATTTCAAGTTAGCAGGACAAGTAGATTGGTGGTTACTAATAATAAATGGGAAATTTGGGAGCTGAGGATTGTCATAAAGAAGAAGACAAGAATATTTGAATTATGAAGTTTGCCCTGATGACAGAAGATCCGAGGGAAATACCCAAAAGCTTACAAGAGATGTAATGGGCAGCCAGTCATGGAGATTTAAATAGAATTGGTTCTCTATACAGCAGTGACCCTTGAAACCCTGAAGACAGATAAGCTTTTCCAGATATTTATAGGAATAGAGAGAACTCAAGTCTGGCTTGAAACAATCCACACAGATAGGTCAGAAGATGAAAAGGGAAGGTTTAGGAGGATGATTGCCTAGAGAGGGCATGCTTATAGGAGACAAGGAGCTAGAACAACTGGAAAGAGGGTAATAGAACTAAGAGCCAATGAATGGGTTTAGAATGTAGTTTAACAGAAGTGGGAAAGAGAGGATAGATTTTAAGGGTCTAGGATACATAAAGTAGTGAAGAGAGGGCAGCAAAAAAAGCAGAAAAGAATCAAAATAGCTCGAGGTGCTTGTGTTTCTGCAAATGAACAAGGTTTCACAGGCAAGTTTCCACATTCCTTTTCTTCCATATCTTCAATCAAGTATTTACCTTCAAGTATAAAATGTCCCATCCACAAATACATTTAACCTGCTTTCACAAAATAATCCTTAGTTGTATAATCAAATGAACAACTGACCCATCTAACTTTCATTTCTTTTCCCATAGGATATTCTTTTTTTATTCTTTATGATACTACTACTTCCTTGTCATCATCCTGTTTCTCAGGATTCTCCTCATGCATCAAAAACTTCTTTTCTTTCTGTTCCTAAAAAGTTCCTTTTTCTTAGTATTCTAGCCTCTTTTTATCTCATTCTACTCCAACTCTCATGGTATAGGGAAAGTCTTTCAAGCCACTTTTCTAATTATAATACAGTTAACACCTTTTTCTATGTTCCCCCTTACCTGTAATTCCATTGTTTACTACTGACATAATAAGGAGATAGCCTTGTTGAGGCAACAATTTTGTTTTATCTTCAGTGACCTTCCCACTGCCTAGTGCACTAGCACAAAGCCGTCCTTCATGATGTAATGCAGGGAAAGCTGTCCCTCCATACACACACACACTCTAAATGGTTCAAACTTCAGAAACTTCATGTCACCAGATTTGTGAGAAAATATAAAGATTTAGTGTTTCTTCCTTTTTTTTTGAGACATAGTCTGACTGTGTTGCCCTCAGTAGAGTGCTATGGTGTCACAGCTCACAGCAACCTCAAACTCTTGGGCTCAAAGATTCTCTTGCCTCAGCCTCCCAAGTAGCTGGCACTACAGGAGCCCACCACAATGTCTGGCTAATTTTTTTTTTTGGTTGCAGTTGTTCAGCTAGCATGGTCAGGACTCAAACCCGCCACCCTCGGTGCATGTGGCCGGCACCATAACCACTGTGCTCTGGGCACCGAGCCAGTGTTTCTTTCTTTCTTTCAAATAAATCCACTGGAAATTGGATGAATTTAGTTTAATTTGGTCAATTTGTCACATAATTACTATTCTTTTGTTCTCTGTCTCCCTTTCTTTCTTTTAGGGTGCGGGTTTCATTATGTTACCCAGTCTGGACTTGAACATTTGAGCATAGGTTTCCTCTCCTGTTGCTAGGACTACAGATACACACTACCAAATGTGTAATTTTCTATAATATGCTTAAAGTGCAGGGACATCCTAAAAACTGTATTCAATTAATACTTATATTTTGCAAGGGATATTTTAATAATCAGACAAAAGAAAATGATTAACCAGTGGTGAAAATCAGGATTGGGTAACTGTGATTTGATTGAATTAAATTGATGAGGAAACTTACGATATTGTCTGTGCTACTGCTCCAGCAACACCACCACAAAGTAAGTTTATGTGAGTTTTCAAAACTAAAACATTAGGATTGTCTGATGAAGGTCTGCCAAGAAGGGTAGGAGCATGGGAAAGCCCAACACTCTTTAAGGTACCAAAAGTAAAAAATGAAACACCTGAAAAACAAAATATAAATTTACCATGATGTTTAACAGAGCATGAGCTGTGAAAAAGACACCATTCTCACACAATAAACACGTTATCTATTTTCCAGTTTTGGTTTAATCTAAGATAAAAAACAGTTCACGTTTATAAATAATCTAAAGAGGATAAAATTACTACCTATAAAATGTGTAGCATTGGCTTCAAACACGATTATACTTCAGTGCATTGAAGGAGGCAGTAGTGGTACAATGCCACCTTATATATGAACAGAATTAAACAGTTTTACACAATTAAAAATTAAATCATGATCAATAATTATAAGTAAATATGGCAATTACATTTACAATAACAATGGTGGTAATTATATAAAATAGAGGCAAAAAATTCAGAAGTAACAAAGCATTGTTATTTTAACTCAGTGTCTATTCCCTTCAAGAAAGAATTACGACAATAAGAGAAATGTCCGTACAGGACATGTAGAATCTAATAAATATAGTATCCAGTTACAGCTTGACACATGATACATGATTTTAATAGATCTACTGAGGTTGTATGTTACTCAAATTAGGAATAGAATTCAATATTCCTATTAACTAAGCACTACTCAAGATATCATTCTATCTACTTAATTGAAAAACATATTTAAAAAGATAACTGAAAAAAAAAAGATAACTGAAGCTTAAGAACAAATAAACTAACAAATACTCAGTCTAGGATAATAACTCAATATATGCATTTGTTCTTTACACAAAATTCTTACTACCTTATGGTATTTGAGATGATATATAATTCTAGAATATTCATATACATTTATATTTGGAGAATCTATTCTCAAGAATTAAATACAGAAAAAGTTAATGACAAGAAAATTCACAGCAAATTAAAAATGAGTAGAAAAAATTAGAAATAGCTAAATGATGCAGAATGGTATTGAGCATAATATGACACAATTAATAAGAATGATGTTTGTAGCCAGCTGGCTCATGCCTGTAATCCTAGCATCTGGAAGGCCGAGACAAGTAGAATGTGTGAACTCAGGAGTTTGAGACCATGCTGAGCAAGAGCTCAACCTTGAGACTCCCATCTGTACTAAAAACAGAAAAATTAGGCTCAGCGCCTGTGGCTCAAGCGACTAAGGCACCAGCCACATACACCTAAGGTGGCGGGTTCAAATCCCCAGCCCGGGCCCACCAAACAACAATGACAGCTGCAACCAAAAAATAGCCAGGTGCTGTGGCAGGCGCCTGTGGTCCCAGCTACTTGGGAGGCTGAGGCAGGAGACTCGCTTGAGCCCAGGAGTTGGAGGTTGCTGTGAGCATGATGCCATGGCACTCTACCCAGGGGGATAGCTTGAGGCTCCATCTCAAAAAAAGAAAACAGAAAAATTAGCTGAGAGTGTTGTGGCAGGTGCCTATAGTCTCAGCCATTGTGCAGGCTGAGGCAAGAAGGTATCTTAAGCCCAAGAGTTTGAGGTTGCGGCTCGGCGCCTATAGCTCAACCGGCTAAGGCGCCAGCCACGTACACCTAAGGTGGCGGGTTCGAATCCCCAGCCTGGACCCGCCAAACAACAATGACGGCTACAACCAAAAAATAGCTGGGCGTTGTGGCAGGCACCTGTGGTCCCAGCTACTTGGGAGGAGGAGGCAGGAGACTCGCTTGAGCCCAGGAGTTGGAGGTAGCTGTGAGCTGTAATGCCATGGAGCTGTACCCAGGGGGACAGCTTGAGGCTCTGTCTCAAAAAAAAAAAAAAGAGGTTGCTATGAGCTGTGACAACACTGCACTCTACCCAGGGCAACAGAGTGAACATCTCTCTCTCAAAAAAACAAACAAACAAATAAAAAAAGTAATCCTAGCACTCTGGGAGGCTGAGGTGGGTGGATTATCTGAGCTCACAGGTTCAAGACCAGCCTGAGCCAGAGAGAGACCTCATCTCTAAAAATAGCCAGGCATGGTGGCAGGCACCTGTAGTCCCAGCTACTCGGAAGACCAAGGCAAGAGACTCACTCAAGCCCAAGAGTTAGGAGTTGCTGTGAGCTATGACACCATAGCACTCTACTGAGGGGGAGAAAGTAAGACTGCCTCAAAAAAAAGATGTTTGTGGGTGGTGCCTGTGGCTCAGTGAGTAAGGTGACAGCCCCATATACTGAGGGTGGCGGGTTCAACCCAACCCCGGTCAAACTGCAACAAAAAAATAGCTGTGTTGTGGCAGGCACCTGTAGTCCCAGCTACTCAGGAGGCTCAGGCAAGAGAATTGCTTAAGCCCAGGAGTTGGAGGTTGCTGTGAGCTGTGTGATGCCATAGCACTCTACTGAGGGTGATAAAGTGAGACTCAAAAAAAGATGTTTGTGAAGAAAATAAAAAATTCACAAAATGTGAAAAATATTTGGGGAATGGGAAATTTTTTAAATTTTATATATGTATATATACACACACACACACACACACACATATATATATATATTATAAGGACTATGTAAAAAATATATACTTTAAAACTGAAAAGTAGGTCAGGCATGGTGGCTCACACCTGTAATCCTAGCACTCTGCAAGGCCAAGGTGGATAGATAGCTTGTATTTAGGAGTTTCAGACAAGCCCGAACAAGAGTAAGACCCCATCTCTACTAAAAAAGTAGAAAAAACTAGTCAGGCATGGTGGCATGCTTGTAGTCCCAGCTACTGAGGAGGCTGACACAAGAGAATCGTTTGAACCCAGGAGTTTGAGGGTGCTGTGAGCAATGATAATGCCACAGCTGTTTACCCAGGGTGACAGAGTGAGACTGGCTCTTAAAAATAAAAAAATTAGGCTCAGCGCCTGTGGCTCAAGCGGCTAAAGCACCAGCTACGTACACCTGAGCTGGCGGGTTCAAATCCAGCCTGGGCCCACCAAACAACAATGACAGCTGCAACCAAAAAATAGCCGGGCGTTTTGTGGTGGGCGCCTGTAGTCCCAGCTACTTGGGAGGTGGAGGCAGGAGACTCACTTGAGCCCAGGAGTTGGAGGTTGCTGTGAGCTGTGCTGTTACAGCACTCTACCCAGGGCGACAGCTTGAGGTTCTATCTCAAAAAATAAATAAAAATTTAAAAAAAAAAACAACTGAAAAGTAAAATTGAAAACTAAAAAAGAATAAGGAAAATATAGCAAAAAGTAAAGAATTCTGCTTCCAACACAAAGGCAGTCTAAGTATTCTGAGGCACATTACCATTGCAGAAAAACTGCATCTATTACTAGGCTTGTAAAAGGATGGAAAGGTCTCCAAGAATCCTCCCAGCACTATCATCTTCCTCCAAACATAAGCTGATCCTTGACTGGGAGTGTGGGCCCATAAGGGAGGTAACGTAACTGCATCTAGATGTAGTAACAGCAGGGACATTGAGATGGATCCTGTCACTGGGCCTGCAGAAGTGAAATCACAGAGTCTGAAACTCTCAGGCAGAGCCCAGTTCTCAACAGGCGCTCCTGGTAGAGGCTGAAAAAAGATTCTGTGGAAAAAAGCATTCCCAATGTAAACTCATAGGGTACTCAGAGATTAATAAGTAACATAAATAGATAGTAAGATACCTTTGACAAGGATCTCCTAATCAAAGACTACTTAGCCCAGGAAGTAGCATAAAATATATATTCACAAAAGAGTATGTGAGTAAGAATTCAGGCCAGTGGCTCAGCGCCTATAGCTCAACCGGCTAAGGCACCAGCCACGTACACCTAAGGTGGCGGGTTCGAATCCCCAGCCCGGACCCGCCAAACAACAATGACGGTTGCAACCAAAAAATAGCCAGGCGTTGTGGCGGGCGCCTGTGGTCCCAGCTACTTGGGAGGCGGAGGCAGGAGACTTGCTAGAGCCCAGGAGTTGGAGGTTGCTGTGAGCTGTAATGCCACGGCACTCTACCCAGGGGGACAGCTTGAGGCTATGTCTAAAAAAATAAAAAAAAAAAAAAAAAAAAGAATTCAGGCCAGTAAGATTTAAAAAGTGGTAAAAAGAAACAAAAAGAGAAAAGCAATAAGTAGAAAACAAGTAGCAAAGTACAGATT
>CAUYTI010012064.1:0-29065 GCA_963575145.1 Galago senegalensis
ATCTCACACTGGGGGAGCTGGGGCATCTCACACTGGAGGAGCTGGGGCATCGCACACTGGGGGAGCTGGGGCATCTCACACTGGGGGGAGCTGGGGCAGCACACTGGGGGAGCTGGGGCATCTCACACTGGGGGAGCTGGGGCATCTCACACTGGAGGAGCTGGGGCATCGCACACTGGGGGAGCTGGGGCATCTCACACTGGGGGAGCTGGGGCATCTCACACTGGGGGAGCTGGGGCATCTCACACTGGGGGAGCTGGGGCACCTCACACTGGGGGAGCTGGGGCATCGCACACTGGGGGAGCTGGGGCAGCACACTGGGGGAGCTGGCGCCAGGGGAGGCCGGCGACTGGTCTGAGGATACAGCAGGACCTCTCTCTGCCTTCTTTTCTCAAGTAAACCATAATAGTTTAAAATCAAAAACTACTACATTTTGAAGTTACATTATTACGCTACTTAGATTGTCACTCCCCAAGTTCTTAATCCAGAGTAGGATTTCCTTTCTGTCCTGTTGTGCAGCCTTATCCCGGGAACTAAGGCAGGGAGCCCAGTGGCCAAATGGGCTGTGGCATCAAACTCCTACTACTGATGGACACAGCCAAAGAAAGTGACCAGGAGGGTCCCTGCCGTGGCTTCACAGCTCCACCACCACACCCAGTACCGGGCTCCCCCTCACAGACACTCAGTGACCACCTGGAGGAATGGGAACCAGACGGAGTGCCTGCCCAGGCTGTCGGCCATGACCAGGCACCTGGAGGCTGCATGGTCCATGTCCAGCACTGTGGGAAGAGCCCTGGATTTGGAAACAAAATCAGGAATATTGACTTTCTCTTCCATGTGGTCCTGGACCCCAGTTTCCTTCATAGGTAGCATAAGAATACTTGTCTCATGAGGTTATGCAGATATTAACTAGAATATAGTGTATAAACTTCCTGAGGTGGTGGCCAGTCCTTAGTGGGTAATAAACAGGAGAATTGTTAATGGCAGCAAAGAACCCAGAGCACTGGTACCAGGCGTGGGAGCACATAAGGAGGGACAGAAGTGGGTGGTAGGACTGCACACTCAGGGGCTTCACGGGAAGGGTCAGCTGCATAACTGGAAGGGCCCAGTAAAAATGAAAGCACAGGAGGGGAAAAGTGTCACCGGAGGGTTCTGACTATGACCCTTGTTCCTTTTCCTTTTCTCTGTAATCTCTCTCTCAGCCTGTTATGTTGCTTTTAATGCATATATATATATACTTTTCATTTTAAAATAGTTGTAGGCTGAGAAAAGTTGCAGAGACAGCATGCTGTTCACATTTCACCTGCTCCTGGTACGTCTGTCACAGTTAATGAGTGGGTAGGTGTGCTTTGTTCAATATCATGTCCTTCACGCACAGGGGTCCCATGGGGGAGGGCAGAGTCTCACAGGGGCTGGAGGGCCTGCACTCCAGACCAAGGGCACACACAGCACCACTGGCTGCCCCTCCCGCCGGCTGCAGAGTGACGGGCCACACCCAGCCAGGGGTGCGTCCTGGGAAAGTAGAGCCAGACTTTTCTCTTTCCTGTGGTTCCAACATCTTTATCCACAGAAGACAATCCCTTAGGTCCTGGGCTATTCCCCTAAGGATGCTGTGACCTCCTGCTTGGATATGGTAAGTGCCCGGATCAGGGCTGGTGGACGAGAGACTCACCCCCACCTTTCCCTACTACATTATGTGCCAGCCCAGGGCAAGGACAGCTGCCACTGTGCCCTTTCTGACTTGGCAAGGCATGCATGCCTGACTCAGGCCTTCCCGGCTCCTGGACCCGGGCCCCTGCTGGGATACAGACAAACAGTAGTAGTGTGGGGGTGGACAAAGGGGGCTGAACAGTTCCTGGGGTGCCAAGGATCAAATAAGGGCCTGGCTGAGAACCTGTCCAGGGAGAGGCAGGTGATGGGCACTGGGCCAGCGCGTGCGGCAAGGTTCCAGGCCACCCGTGTATACTCCATTGTCCCATCAGACTTCACTTGCAAAACACAAGGTCAAAAATGAAATTAAGAGTTTGAGACAGAAAACATGGAAGGCTTCTGAACATGGGATGCTATGGCACCATGGAAGTTGCACGCTCATGAGTGGCTCTGTTCCTGTCCACAAGACATGGCTCTGAGCAAGAATAAAACTTAACACCACAGAAGCCAGGGCAGGAAGAGCAGGTGATGGGACCATGTAAGGCCATACCCTTGACCCTGGTTTTCAAGTTTTTCTAGAGGGAAGGAGCAGGGAGAACCGTCCTCCTCCCTTCCCTCCCTCCTTTCTCTCATTCACTCCACCCAGAGTGGCAAAGGAAGACTTTCTCCCTTCTTCAGGTCTGGTAGGTATTGGCCCTGAGAAACGGGAAGAGAAAATGAATAAGCAATTGTAATGAATTGTAATGAATATCAATCTGGTAATAAGATGTGGCAATCAATAGCTCTTTTCTCAAAGGAGCGCCAAGCACACTGCTCATTAATCCTTGCAACACCCTACGGGGTGGACACAGAAGGGGCACGTTATGTCACTTGCCTGATGGTGCACACTAAGTCACAGGCTAGACCAGGACACACCATGTCACAAGCTAGACCAGGACATACCAAGTCACAGGCCAGACCAGTACACATCAAGTCACAGGCTAGACCAGGGCACACCATGTCACAAGCTAGACCAGGACACACCAAGTCACAGGCTAGGCCAGGACACACCAAGTCACAGGCTAGGCCAGGACACACCATGTCACAAGCTAGACCAGGACATACCAAGTCACAGGCCAGACCAATACACATCAAGTCACAGGCTAGACCAGGACACACCATGTCACAAGCTAGACCAGGACATACTAAGTCACAGGCCAGACTTAGACCAGGACACACCATGTCACAAGCTAGACCTGGACATACCAAGTCACAAGCTAGGCCAGGACACACCAAGTCACAGGCTAGATCAGGACATACCAAGTCACAGGCTAGACCAGGACACACTAAGTCACAGGCTAGACCAGGAGAGCAGATGGTGCCCACTGGATTCCTGACAAGACTGTGTCTGGGTCTATGACACGGGATTCAGTTCAGCTCTGAAAAATGCATGTATTCTTAATAATGCTGCGTTTGCAGTTGCATCTTACCCGTGGGCTTTTCTGTTTAAGATTGTGTAATTGCTTTCCTAAGTGCTGTCATTTCCTGCGTCTCCTCTTCCCTTTTCTGATTACCTGACGAAGCCCTTCGCACAGGGCTCCGTGACATTTCCTCGGGGCTGTGCCCTGCCCCTTTCTTCAGTGGGTGACCTCAGGAAAATTACCTAAGTCCTCTTAGACTAACTTTCTTTATTTCTAAAATGAGGTCAAGAAAAATATCCTATTCTCAGGGGAAGGCAGACCAGGAGCACGCACATGAACTTGCAGGTATGTACATTTTGCAAACATTTATTGTTACACATGTTGCATTGTGAACAAGTAGAAAATTACAGAGAAGCAAAAGTTTGAAATAATAAACATCTCACATTTTTACCAAGCAGAGATCTCCATTGCTAACCCTTTGAGCATGCAATTTCATGTATGTGTGTATAAATATATGTGTGCAATGTAAACACGTCTGTGCACGTCATTTCATGTAAGTGTGTACATACAACTGTGTGCAATCCGAACACGTCTATGCACATCATTTCACGCATGTGTGTATTATGAACACGTGTGTGCAATCTAAACATGGTACAAACTGCTGGACAACATTGTTATTTTCAGGAAATGATCTTTTCTGTTTTCATGTTTTAATAATGTTAAATAATTTTGTGTTAATAATGTTTTAGCTCATCTAATATTTACTTTCATAATCCAATTTCCCCAGCCTTTTCATGACAATCCAGAAATATGTATGAATTAGGAGATTGGTGTTGGGAGGAGAAAGAGACCCAGAGAAGGGTGATGGGAAAACTGTGGGTGGTCGAGGATGGCCAACTGCTGTGGTCAGGAGACATGGGACCAGACTTGCAGTTACAGAGTCAATGGACAAGCTTCTAACAGACCTCAGGTGCCTCAAATACCAGCCGGGAACTATGCAAAAAAGTCTGATCTTCTTACCCCACTGACATCTTAGAAAAGTGGTGTTAAAGGCTCTCTACATATTTCATACCATTAAACTTTGAAACTGTAAGTTTCTAATACAGACAAGAAAACTGAGGCTTGGAGGGGTAAGTGTCCTGCCCCAAATCACACACAATTCCCAAATGAAACCATCGCAATTCTTACAACACCCAGGAGCCTGCAGTGAGGAGACAGATCTCACAAACATCAAAATATTTAAAAGTACATGAGAAAGGAGCATAGTTTAATTTACATAAAGTTCCAAGGAAGGAGGGACTAATCTATGACATTAGAAGTCCACACTGTGGTTACCTTGGGGTTGGTGACCAGGAGGGACGTGAGATGCCTTCTCTGGTGCTGAGGACGATTTAGTTCTTGGTCTGGGTTACGTGGTACCTTCATTTTATGAAAATTTTCCAATTTCCATGCCCATAATTTGTGTTCTTTCTGTCTTTCTGGTTCTCTGTGCAGGCTGTCATCAGGCAGCCCCACACAGGGAAAGTCCAGGTTAAAAACAACAGCACGGTTTCTAAGAACACATTTCCTGCCTTTTGTTAAACTACAGCAATGAGGATCAACAGGGGTAAAATCTGACACAGCTGAAAAACAACCAGAATGTTGGTTTGGGTATGACATAGACCCGGATGCTCAAAATTCAGTGGAACACATGGGGTCTGACCAAGCAGTTTATAAACACTGACTGTGCAACTGACTAGCACTGTGGCCTCACACCAGGGAATAAACCACTGTGCCCCCCTCTCTTCCCCTGTAGACCAGGAAGACGGCGTGAAGTGCCCTCCGTGCTGTGTCCCGCATGTCTGGAACATCATCCTCCCTCCCCCACCTCCTGCTCCTGGGTCTCTTTCCTGGGGATATATCCACACACATTTGACAGCTGAGTCCTGGAGTTTCACCCTGGCCCTGGAGAAGGGAGCCCATGTGAGGTTGGCCATGGAGGCCTGAAGTGGCCCTCCGGCTGCTTGACTTCAAAACCTGCCTCCCGGGTTCTGCCTTAGGTGGGGTGCTGCTGGGTTCTCACGTCTGAACTGTGCACCTGACCATTTGGATCTCCCTGGTCCTGCCTTAGGTGGGACGATGCTGAATCTCACTTCTGAATCGTGTACCTGACCAGTTGGATCATTTGGCTTCACCAAATCCTGACTGATACCTGTTAGTGGCCTCTGCTCATGGAGACCTGTGTGAGAAGGCTGTCAATCTCTCATCCATTCAGCAAGAACACACTGAGCACAGGCCTGGCGCAGGGCCTGCTGCTGGGTCATGGGCCACAGGGCCGCAGGGGTGCTGAGCCAGTACACTGGAAACCCCTTTTCAGCTCTCCACGGGGTGAGTTTGCACCTCCTCAGCTCCCTCCCTGCTCATTTGCTACTTGGATGTGAGGAGTGTGCACTGACTTGAGTTCCACATCAGCTTCATTCTACGTGGAGCCTTTCCATTCGTAATCTTTAAGCCCTCATCACATCGGGCCCCTCTCCACACTCCAGGTGCCTTGGCGTCAACGTCCTTCTGCGTCCTGATGTTGGGCCCCTCTCCACACTCTAAGTGCCTTGGGGTCAACATCCTTCTGTGTCCTGACATTGGGCCCCTCTCCATATTCCAAGTGCCTTGGGGTCAACGTCCTTCTGTATCCTGACATTGGGCCCCTCTCCACACTCCAGGTGTCTTGGCGTCAACATCCTTCTGTGTTCTTCCCTGAGTGTGATAATGACAGTCAAACCTCTGTGAGGGACCACCCAAGGGGCTGTAGCAAAGTGGTCAACACACAGAGGTGGTCAGCGTAAGGAACTCGGCCACTGCATCGATACGCACATATGGTGCATGTCCAGTCTGTGAACATCAGGTCAGCTTAAGGTGGTCAATGCAGGATCAACTCTGGAGGCTCTAATTATTTCTTAAAATATAAAAGTTTTAGACATATGGGCACCAGCCTCTCCTTACGTAGAAGTGCCAGGCTGGGGCTGTTTGTGTATTTGGTGGTCCGGGCTGGGGATGTTGGCCTGTGTATTTGGTGGTCAAGGTCATGTTTTTTTGCCTTACAGTTAGCAATATCTTTTCTTCCTCATAAGGTACTATGCCCATATAGTTTCTTTTGATGAGGATTTGGTAAGTGAAACATACCCATAGTTCAACATTTCAGGAAAGCTTGTTGTTTTGACCTTGAGTAGAACATTCTTAGAATAATTAGCAGGGACTGGAGGACACGTCTGCCTGTGGAGCGATTCTCCCAGGGCAGAGCCTGCAGGCCCTATGTGGGCTTTCTCTAGGCTGGACCTAGTTAACATGTCTTTGTGAATATAGAATTTTTTAATCACATATGGCAGAGTTTCACTCTGGGAGTCTGGATGGATTCATAGGAGGAGAGGTTCACTGCCTTTGAGGGATGTGACGGTGGAGAAGGAGGTCACTGGGGTGCCGACCTCCTTAGCAAACTCGGCTGAGACCACAGCAGAGGCACTCTGGTCACTACTGGCTTTTGTGTCCACAACTTGATAGGTTACCAAGCACTCTTGAAAAATAAACCCCATGAGATAGAAATTATTATCATTATGACAAACATTTTCCATTATGAATGTGGGAAAATTGAGGCTTGGATATGACATGGCTAGTAATTTGCTCAACATCTTATGATGAGAGAGAGAGGGAATCTGAGTTCTCTGATTCATAATACCACGATCTTTTCTTGCTAATCCACGAGCAAATGGTCTGTTTCTTTTCCTTTACCAAGGCAGGCGCAGACAGGGCAAAACTCCAGCTATGGCCTGCCAGCCTCAGGGCACTTTTTCCTTCTGGTTCACCTCCCACTCTTTCGATAACTTTTAGCTTTACCCAAACTCGCATTCCAGAAAGATTCAGCTTTGGAATCAGCCTCCTGGCAAGAATGTGAACTCAGCCAGTTAGAGGCGTGGAGAACCAGTGTGAAGGGAAGTTTAAGGGACGTAGTCCTCTGCCTGTTTGCGTTAAATCTCTAGGGCACAAGAAAGTAATCAGAGACGGAGAGAAGTTTCTGTCCAATTATTTTTCTAGCAAATCAGATATTTAGAAGAAAGATTCATTACTAGGTTATAGAGTAGGAGTGAAAGCTTAGTCTCTGGAGCTAGGCTGCCAGCACCACCTCTTCTGTGACCCAACCTTGGAGAAGAGTCTCAGCCTCTGCAGGCCTCAGGTTCCACGTCCATGTAATAAGAATAACAATATTTAAATAACCATGAATGTAAAGCGGTTAGGACAGTGCATGGCGTAGTACAAGTGCCAGATACATGTTGGCTATTATTTATTAAATATGATACAATAAATGTTTAATGGGTAGTTTTTTGACCTACTCATTGAGTAGATTTTTGTTTTAGGCACATCATGAAACTCTAAAGGTAAAGTGGTAAATATCATAGACTTTTTTGTTGACTTGAAGCCTATATCCTAGCAGGAATAGACTAATTTTTATATAGAAACTTCTTACAATTGAGAATGGAGCTACTAAGAAGCACAAAGTGCTATAAAAATTTATAGCAGAGGACCCAAAAGTCTGAGACGTGGGGCTGTGGTAAGGACAGTCTTGGGAAGGCCTACCTCGGAAATTGATGAGATTCAAAGAAATAAGAACTCGGGCTAATGGGGAGGAAACCTCTGCAGGTGAGGGGACGTCAGCGTGTGCTTGGAGCACAGAGAGGCGGAAGCTGGGGGCAGGTCACACCCAGCTGGGGAAGGCCCAGGACTATCGGGACTGGGACGTTTGGGGAGCCTCACTGAAGGAGTGACCTAGCCAGATCTGCAATGTAAAAGATCACTTTTGCAGATGAACTTCAAGGGAAGGATGAGTGTTAAAGGCCAGCAATGAGGTGAGCTGAGGAGGAGCCCAGTGTCTAGACACAAATAGTTCTGGTTCTACTGTTCTTTAGCAGCATGAACTTGGGTGAGTGAGTTAATTTTCTAAGTCTTATTTATCACCCCATCTCCACAACGGGGTGTGTACTTTCTTTCATATGGGTTCTTAAAAGGATTAAACGAGGCACATGAAGGCACCAGGGAGTGTTCACACCAGGGGCTGGTAGCTCCTGTCGAATGTATCCTCCAAAATTCATAGGTTGAAACTCACTCTCCAATGTTTTAGAAGTGATTAAGTGAAGAGGGCAAGAACTCATGAATGAGATTAGGAGCCTTACGAAGGGCTGGAGGAAGTCAGCTGGGCGCTCTGCCCTTCCCCCTTCCGAGGTGTGAGGACACAGCATCTCACTTCCTCCCCAAGACGCAGCACAGGGGCCCACTCCAGGCAGAGAGAACCCCTCTCTCCAGACACTGAACCTGCCAAAGTCTTGATCGTGCACCTCCAAGCTTCCAGAATAACAAGAAATGTTTCTGTTTTTCACGAATCGCCCTGTCTCTCATCTTGTGTTACACTGCAGCAGCCTCTGCAGGGCTGGGGCAGGCTCCTCGCAGGACTGGAGATGGAGAGAGGTGCAGGCATTTGAGATATCCATACCCTGAAGCTGCGTTAGTATTTGGTCGACAATCAAAATTCACCGTAGGTTTTCAGGTCCACAGTGAAAACCACATATCCACATGTTTTGAGTTCACTCAGCTCATGTCCAACCCACAAGAGCCCAGTGACAAATCAGAGGCTGATGAATAAAAATAGAAACACAGTAACTCACAAAAAGCTTTACATGTCTCTGGTCAGCACATGCTGTCCTGTGTGGGAAAGCAAACTTAGGCCTAAGATTGCTTGGCAAGGATGAAGTGAGAGCAAGGGAGTTAGCTGGATGGTTTAAACGGCTCCTTTCCTCGAGAGGAGACCCTCAGCTCCACTCTCGAGAGGAAGGCAGCTGCTCCCTCACGCTTCCCATCTGCCCGAAGTGCCTTCCCAGCTTTGTTCACCTGGCCGATTCTTACTTATCTTTTAGGACTCAGCCTACAATCATCTCCTTTACAAAACTTTCTAAACATTCTGAGGTTGGATCACGCTCCCCCCACACCACTGTGCACAGGCCTCTGTTTCCAACTCCACATATTTCATTACAACCCTTTCTCCTGGTGTCCCCTGCCTAGTTGGTGCTAACCTCCTTGGGAGCAGGGAACATATCCCTTTGGGCTGTTCTATACAGCACAATATCTATTACCTCGTAGAAGCTCAAAAAATATTGCTTGAACTGCTAACCTGCCCAGCATATCAGTGGATGTCCTTCCCAGCACCAGAAGGAACAGGGCCTTTGCTCCTAAGTGGCACTGGACACATGACTTTGGGGCTCTCTGCTCCCTGTTCTTCTGTTGCTAGCGTGCAAACCACTACCTCCCTTTTGCTGATTTATTCAGCATTACAGTTGATGTGCTCTGTCTTTATTTTGCATTCATGCCCTGATTAGATTTCCAGGCTGTCTGGTTTTTATATGAGGGGCCTTATGCCTTGAGACACCACTTCCACAAAATCACACACAGCTCTGAGGAGCCACATTCAGACACCCTACTGCAGGAATCTAGAACTCTAAATACATTTTCACAGTTGTCTTAAGCAAGTTATAAACAAAGTTCAGCAGCAGCACAGATAGAGCTGGGGAAGGGAAGATCAGGGGAGATTTGTAGCCCAGGGAAAGAAGAATCGGTGGGATTTTGAGAGATAAATAAATGAGGCAAGACAACGGATGGCATAGAGAAAAGTACAAAATTAGGAACAGGGCACTGTTAGGGGAAGACAAATCGGTTAGAATCCAGTTTGGTTAGAACGTTGGTGTGGCTGAGGCATTAGAGAGAGCCTTGCAAAGGTGGTGCGGTCAGCACCAGGCCTTGGAGAGCTTGTCACGCTGGACTTAAGGAATCTCACTTTGTTTGGTAGGTGTGTATGTGTGAGGTGTCAAGGAGAACCGTTCCACTTAAGAACAGCACAAAGTGATGGCAAATCTCACCGTGTGATTTTATCACAGTCTGATGCTTCACAGTGACACACACTTGCTGCGTCGTGTGGTCTCTTATCCTCACACCTGGGGAGAAAGGTGCCCTCATCTTTATTTGACAGAGGGAGAGGCTGACGCTCCGGGACTGTGTCTCACCTCAAACCCCACTAGTAAATGCAGGACCTAGAAGCTTGGATCTAGGCTGCCTGACTCCAAGTTCAGTGCTCTTGCTGAGCACAAAAAAACCTAGAAGAAGAGTAGTTATGGGCCTGAGACAGAAAGTTGTAATAAATATAAGATGGTGTGGGGAGAATGAAAATGAGTAAATTACTAGCGTCAGAGATTCCTGTTTGTGAGAAAAGTTAAGAGTTGAGGAAGTAGCAAGGCCTCAAATTAAGGTGTTTCAGAGGAATGCAAGATTACCTACTTATACCTCAATTTTACCTCCATTTGTGGAGTGAAAGCTGTCGGGGGAACTGCAAGCGTCTAAAGACACTGCGTTGACTGTTGAGAGTGGAGGTGCTGCGTGCAAGGACAAGAAGTCCCACCTCCTGAAACTGCCCACTGAGACCTGTCTCTGTGGGAAGAAGGTGTCCCCACCTGGTACAATGCGGGGCGATGGCTCACACCCCAGGGCTCCGCGCATGGCCCGCGAGCATCATGTTGACTTCGACAGCAAAGGACTGTGAAGAAAGAGCAGAAAGCCTGCCCCATCCACCTCTCCAGCTGCCACAGCACTTCCAAGTTTGCACATTTACTTCTGCAAACAATGTCATTGGAGTGACCCTGCTTTACGGATGAGGGGACTGAGGCTGATCAAGGTGTGAGGACTGAGGCTGATCAAGGTGTGAGTACTGAGGCTGATCAAGGTGAGAAGACTGAGGCTGATCAAGGTGAGAAGACTGAGGCTGATCAAGGTGAGAGGACTGAGGTTGATCAAGGTGAGAGGACTGAGGCTGATCAAGGTGAGAGGACTGAGGCTGATCAAGGTGAGAAGACTGAGGCTGGTCAAGGTGAGAGGACTGAGGTTGATCAAGGTGAGAGGACTGAGGCTGATCAAGGTGAGAGGACTGAGGTTGATCAGGATGAGAGGACTGAGGCTGATCAGGATGAGAGGACTGAGGCTGATCAGGATGAGAGGACTGAGGCCGATCAAGGTGTGAGGATTGAGGTTGATCAAGGTGAGAAGACTGAGGCTGATCAAGGTGTGAGGACTGAGGTTGATCAGGATGAGAGGACTGAGGCTGATCAGGATGAGAGGACTGAGGCCGATCAAGGTGTGAGGACTGAGGCTGATCAAGGTGAGAAGACTGAGGCTGATCAAGGTGTGAGGACTGAGGTGATCAAGGTGTGAGGACTAAGGCTGGTCAGGATGAGAGGACTGAGGCTGATCAAGGAGAGAGGACTAAGGCTGATCAGGATGAGAGGACTGAGGCTGGTCAAGGATGAGAGGACTAAGGCTGGTCAAGGTGAGAGGACTAAGGCTGATCAGGATGAGAGGACTGAGGCTGGTCAGGATGAGAGGACTGAGGCTGGTCAAGGATGAGAGGACTAAGGCTGATCAAGGTGAGAGGACTGAGGCTGATCAAGGTGAGAGGACTAAGGCTGGTCAGGATGAGAGGACTGAGGCTGGTCAAGGTGAGAGGACTGAGGATGGTCAAGGTGAGAGGACTGAGGTTGGTCAAGGTGAGAGGACTGAGGTTGATCAGGATGAGAGGACTGAGGCTGATCAGGATGAGAGGACTGAGGCTGATCAAGGTGAGAGGACTGAGGCTGATCAAGGTGAGAGGACTGAGGTTGATCAGGATGAGAGGACTGAGGCTGATCAGGATGAGAGGACTGAGGCTGATCAAGGTGAGAGGACTAAGGCTGGTCAGGATGAGAGGACTGAGGCTGGTCAAGGTGAGAGGACTGAGGTTGGTCAAGGTGAGAGGACTGAGGCTGGTCAAGGTGAGAGGACTGAGGCTGGTCAAGATGTGAGGACTGAGGTTGATCAAGGTGTGAGGACTGAGGTTGATCAAGGTGTGAGGACTGAGGTGATCAGGGTGAGAGGACTGAGGCTGGTCAAGGTGAAGGGACTTGCTTTATAACCCAATGTTTCTGCACTGTTCAGTCTGGGGATACAGTCCAATACAGGGGCATTAGTCCAGTACAGTGGCTACTAGTCCAATAGAGGGGCACTTGTCCAACACAGGAGCACTAGTCCACTATGGGTCTACTCGTTTAATACAGGGCTACTAGACCAACACAGAGGTACTAGTCCGATACACTGGCTACTAGTCCAGTTACGGTGGCTACTAGTCCAGTTGGTGGCTGCTAGTCCAGTTGGCAGCTACTGAGCAGGTAAAACTCAGCTGGTCTCCTGTCCAGTGTGCTGTGGGCATGACATACACACCAGATTTCAGGGACTTCGTATGGAAAAGAATGGCACAAAATAGCTCAACAAATGTTCACGCCGCCTGCACATCGCAGTGGTATCATTTCAGCTCTATTGAGTCAAGTTCATCATAAAAGTTAATTGCACTTGCTTCTATATATGTGTTTACTGGAAGATTTAAGATTACCTGTGTGGCTTGATCGCACTTCTGTGGGGCAGCATTGCTCTAGAACAGATCATGAGGCTGTAGCCAAGACTGGAGCACACGGAGGCCCGCCCTCGTCCCACCATACGCGCTGTCTTAACAGAGGTGGTAACACAGGGACATTTGCACCAGACTGTTTATTGCAGCTCAGTTCACAACCGTGAAGACGTGGAAGCAGCCCACGTGCCCAACACTGAACAGACTAAAACCTGTGGCACGTGTAGAACACGGAGAAAAGATGGAGACTTTACATCTTTTGAGTTTACCTGGATAGAGTTGAAACACATTCTTCTTAGTAAAGTATCTCAGGAAAGGAGAAAATATCCAATGTAGTCAGTAATAATATGAAACCAATATATAAACAACTACACTCCACATGAAAGAAAAACCTCAGGTATAGTCTAGTGAAGAAGGAAAGGAAGGGGAGGGGACGGAAGGGGAAAGAGAGAAGGTGATTGGCAAGTTCTCACCTAATCACGCAATGGGAGGTGTTCAGCACGCCCTCTGGTTGAAGGGCTCAACTACAGCTTGAACTTTATCTTAGAATCAAAACCAATGTAACCATCTTTCTTTATGGCTGCAGACATGGAAAAAAAAACCAACAACAACAAAACAAAAAAAGTAACCTAAATAGTTACACCCTCATATCAATCTGAGGTGATCATAGCTCTAATTATCACAGCTAATATTTGTTGAGTAGCAGTCACAGTTTCTAAGCACTTTACATTCATTCACTATTCTAGTATATATCATAATTTGATGACCCAAGTATATTATGTATGATAGATCATTTTATTTTATAGATGGGAAATAGGAATTCAGTGACTGTCCCAGGCCCATAGACTCAGCAGAGCCAGGACCAGATGAGAGGGTCTGCCCCCAGCACTAGCAGGGATCCTGCAAAGGCTGCCTCAGCCACTGAGTACCCTGGAGACATCTGACTCAGCTTTATTTTTGACCAACCACAAGTCAGGCAGTAGTTGGGTGACCTTGTACGTTATCTTATTTAATCTTTGCAACAGCCGCAGTAAGTAGTAATTATCCCTATTTTATAGATGAGTATCTGGGGCTCAGAGAGGTTGCACCATCTGCCTGACGTCCCACACGAGTGTGTGTGGGAGCTCTGTCCCTGCCCGACAGAATCCAGAACCGATGCTCACCACTGCACCTGCCTGAAGAAGCTGCAGCCGGATCTCCTGGGCCATCCCCAAGGAACTCCTGGCTCACAGAGCACCTTCTCCAGGCTGGGTGATGGGAGATGACTTTTATCAGAGTTGCTCCAGGGAATCCCCCTCCTCACTGGTTTGGTAATATCTACCCTATCTGAGTCTTCCATTTTCAACATTTTGTTTTCCTGGGAGGCTCCCTTCTCACTCCTAAGAGCTGATTTTTTTTTCCTAAGGAAAATAAAATAAAATAAATATAAGCACCATTTCCTAAAGCAGCCTTCATTCGGGCTGCCCACTCACCTCAACAGAATCCCTGCTTCTTTCAGCTCTTGTCATCTACTGCAAAATATGGCTTTATTATGTTAGGATAATCATAGATTTTAGGGATAAAACAACCATCCCTCCTGAAAACATTCTTAGCAAATATCTAAGCAGCCCAGGGCTATGTCTGAGATGGGACTGAGGGAGCCCAGAGGTGGGAGGGCTAGGGGAGGAAGTCCCGGGAATTTACAGGCTCTGGAGGGAATTTACAGACTATTCCCTAAAAGCTACTGGTTGCAAATGAAGACCCAGGATGAAGGGGGCCTATTTGGCTGTTTGGAATTTGGGGTTCCTGCGTGCATCCGTGTGAGGAAAGGTTAACAGGACGCTTTCTTGCAGGCTTTGTGGGTAGACAAACACTCGCTTTATGTGACAGTCAGAACTTCCAACGAAATACAAAATTAGTGCCCAGGTTTCATGGCAACCCAACCCGACACAGTAGCAAACAAGAATTATTTGCGAGTCAGAGAAAGAAGCCACCACTGTGCGTGTCACAGCTAGCTGGCTCTCCTCTGGCCAAATTTTCCTAATTTAGCAGGACTTCCGTTCCTGCCCTAATTTCCCCTGGTTTGTAAACTACGTCACTTAACTGAACTCAGCTCCAGACTTTAGAAAAACAGAATTCTGTGTTTCAGCAGTGGTTTTCTTGGCATTTCTCACTCTGAAGAATGTCACTTAATTCTCATTTTTCCTTTTTTCCCCTTAAATATCGTAGCTATCAGTTGTTCTTAGTCTTTCCCTGTTTCTCCCTCCTCAGCTCACTGTTTATTGCAGTATAAGGCAATGTCTGTGTAAATGAGATTAATGATTTCAGTGTTTGGTTTAAACCAATATTTACCAGTGAGATGCTGCCAACAAAAATGTGCAAACCAGGGAGAAAATATTGCCTTAAATCGGTCTCTCCCCTGCACACACACAGACGGGACTGTAAATGATTTGCACGTTGATTCTTTTTGCCTTCTTTGGCACCTTCACACATGTAACAATTGGACACAGATTCAGAACCATCTTAAAAGTGGGATAATCTGCATAGTAGATTCCTTGAGTAATTTTTTAATGTTTACTTATTAGCTAAGGTTTATTGATGTTGTTTTTTATTCTGGTAATTCTTCTGGTATTTATCATATAATGTCACTTAATTTGGTTTAAAAAGTTTCCTTGAATTCAGAAAATTAGTATTATTTGAAATAGTAGAAAACACAGGAATAGATTGACCTTTATAAAAACAGATTATATTGCAGAGCTTGCTGCAGAAACATACAGCAGACGTCCTAAGACTAAATCACTTGCAGAGCGATTGCTTTAATTTAGCAAACATTTGCTGAATAGAATTTATTCACTGATCGAATTTATTGAATGAGTGAATTACTGATACACTTTGAATGAATTTCAAATAGTAGTTTGGATTAGAAATTCTTTTTCTAAAACTGGATAGCCCAGGCATCGGCAGACAGAGGCCCTAGCTGGCCCTTGGCAGCCATGCGCTCTGGTGAAGAACACAGGAGGGCAGAGAGGGTAGGTTACAGGCTGAGGCTTGGGACCAAGCCCCCAGTGAGAACTCTGAACTGGACAGTGCCCACATCCACTTCCTCTCAGCACAGGCAGGCTGGGTCTGAGACGAGGAACAGGGCATGGCTCACCTACAAAAAAGGGCACTGGAATTGCTAGTGGTAAGCCCTGAACGGTGCCTGGCAAACAGCAAGCACTTACTAAATGCTTGCTTGTGAACAGGTAAAATGAGATGCATTGACCTACTGTAATTGGTGGAGTCAAGTATGGAATTTTTCATTCAAGACTTAGGGGTCTCCTTAATCTCTACTTTTTACTTAAGAAAAAGGTGGGGGGGTCACAGGTAGGAACCAGTGATAAAATTCCTTTTGTTATTTTCTCTAACTACAAATGCCTAAAAGCCTGTGCATCAAAAATGAAAGGTCCACTGGAAGGTGAGTAAGAAGGATGATGCTAATTGTCACAACCATTACTGGAGGGTCCACTCCAGACAAGTATCTCTAATTGTTAAAACAACCTTGTGAGGTGGACTGAGCACCATCAACTCAGGATCAGAGTGTTGGGAAGGGAATGGTGAGTAAGGCTAGAAAGGAGGCCTGGTGTCTGGACTTAACAGCAGGTTCCTGTAGGGGGTTACAAAGAGTAAACACAAACTACTGGATCCCCAGGAATGAGTGTCCGCAAGGGGCACAGGAAGGCAGCCACAGGGAAGGAAAACATCACAGGTGGGTGGGCTGCAGGGTGGGCCAGCAGAGGGGCCTGGGGGCAGCTAAGACTCTCGTGCTTTGGACAGAGCAGACACTTTTATCGGTGTTTGTGGAGGTGCACAGAGCTGGACTGAATTGAGAGCCAGGCAAATTATAAGACAGTTCTCCTGGTGGAGAGTTGTGACCGTCAGCAGCAGTCCCTACCTAGAGTCCTGTCCTTGACTGCAGGAGGACGGGCGGAGACCACAGTGAGGGAAAACAAAGACATAGTGGGGCCAGATTACGAGGTGAGGCGGAGAAGTCTGGTTCATTGTAGGAGCGGCAAGGAGCTGTCGTGGGTTCGCCAGCAGGAGGGAGGAGATGTGGGACCCTCGGAGGGTGGAAGGTGTGATGTGGCTCTCAGTGGGGAGTGGAGTGAGGAGTCTCAGGAAGGCCTTGCACCTGGGGGACCCATGCCGGCTGGATGGGGTGTGATGACAGAATGGGGAGAAGAGCTAAGTTGTACCCAATGTTTGGAAGGAAAAAAATGTATCTTCATAAAAGAGGGATAGAGAGGGTTGGGGAGAAGGAAGTGGTCGAAAACTGTCACCAAGGTTTCTAGCCTTGGAGTGGGACAGATATGAGGGAGTTAGGGGAGGGGAAAGAAGTGAATCTGGCCTGACTTCCATATGGCTAGGGACAGGACTCCAGGCAGGGACTGCTGCTGAGGGTCACCACTCTCTGGCCAGGCATGCTGGAGAAAGGTCAAGAGCATGTGACCCCTCTAAGATTATCTCAGCAACTCTGTGTCCGCCTCTACCCCCTGATTCCCACCTCCCCAGCCCCCAGTGGACACACTATCAAAGCAAGTACCAGTGACACTCGTCCTGGATGTTTCCAGCCCTGAAGGCAATTTTCATATCCTGAAGTCACTCTTAGTACCTGCAGGAAACAGAATAATGGCCCCGAAAGACGTCTGCATCCTACTTCCTGAGCCCTGGAAAAGTATTTTGTTCTATTGCAAATGGGAATTAAGGTAGCAGGTGGAGTGAAGGTTGCCAGTGAGGTAACCTCCAAATTTGGATTATCTAGATGGGCCAGGGTACTCACAAAGGTCCTTAACTGTGGACCAGGGAAGCAGAAAGTCAGTGCACAGTGAGGGGATGAGAGAGCCGCTCTCGCCAGCTTTGAAGGTGGATGGTCCAGGAGTCAGGAAGAGGCAAGAAAATAGACTTTGCCTCCAGAAAGGAGCACGGCCTCGTCAGAACCTTGCCTGAACCCCGTGACAGTATTAATGTACAGAGCTATGATTCAATTAAAAAAAAAGTTTGTGTGATTTGTCACTTCAGCAATAGAGAACCAGGGTGAGCAAACCTCTGAACACTCGTGAGCAACGACACCCATGTGAGCAAACCTCTGAACACTCTGGAGAACGTGGCTTCCCCAGTTACTGCTCATCTGACATCCACTTAAATGCCTCACTTAGAGAAAAAGGGTGCTAAAGAAAACTGGACGTGGGGAAGTCGTTCTGACAAGCAGCAGCTCTTATAACTGAGAAAGGCTTCCGGACCCTGGTGAAGTCCTCTGTACGTGAGTTTTTTGAGCATTCCCAGATCCACATTCTCAGGGATTTACCCTAAGGAAGGAGAAGCTCTGTGCCTGAGAGTAAAGCTGAAAGTCTCAGAGCAGGTCCCCTACGCTTTGCTCAGAGGGGAAAGTGGCCCTCAGGAATCAGCCCTGACTTCCTATTCCGCTGGCAGAGACCACCTTGTCCCCGGCTGTGCCATCTCACCACTTCATCATGGGGACAGTTTGCTGCTTTAAAATGTGTGTTAGGAGGGAAATGAGGAAGGAATGCTGGTGACATTTGGGAAAGCAGACGGCATTACAAAGTGGACTGGGGCAGCCTCATTTCAGAGGCTGCTGCTGCCAGGCCCATGAGAGGCGGCCCATCGAGGTGGAAGGCTGCCATCCAAGAGTCTCTCTATTGATTCCAACCTCTCAGCATCACCTGCTCAGTGCTATCTGCCCTGCATGGGGGTCACCGCTCAGGTGCAGCGAGCCAGTGACGCTCACAAACCCACAAGGACACTGGGCGCACAGAGCCCTCACCTGTGCAGCCTCTAGTTCCCCTCCTCACAGAGCTGTGAAGTGTTATCAAAGCCTCTTGCTGATAAGGGAGTTTCACTGGCATTGTGCAGCCAGCTGGAACCCACAGCTAGGAGCTGGAGAGCTGGGGCTCCAACCAGGACTGGTTGTTTAGGCTGGAGCTCAGCTGCACATCCGCCACTGTTCCTCCCTTCTTCCCTTCCTCTCTTTCTCCCTCTCATCTGGAGACCTTGAACATTTACTCTGTGCCAGAAACACTGAGCATGGGCTCACATGGCCAGAGAAAGCATCTTGGTGGCAGCAGGATGTTAGCAATGCCACAAAGCAGTGGTTTGGGGAGGGTGGGAACTGCTTGGACAAGCCGAGGAACACTTCACACTGTCTGTGTTCCTGCCCGGGAGACTTCACTATGGAAGAGGGGCCCCATGTTTAGCATCCAGAGGCTTCCCAGGTGCCCCTGCCTGGAACCCATCACTTTAGAGGATGGGCAGGACTGGGCTCAGCGGGAAGCATCAGGAATGGTGCTATCCGCACAGAGGAATGGAGAGGGGCAGGTGCGCTGAGCCTCGGGCTGCCAGAGAACTGTTCTGTGAGAGCAGAGTTGATGAGCTGGGGCTTCAGCTTACAGGTCGTGGAGAATATAGGAAGGATTTCCAGAAGGAAATGAAATGACGAAAATGGGAATTGGAAGCCAAAATTTACACTGGGGTCAAGAAATGATGATGTACCAGACACGTCCCACTTCTTATGATAGGCTGGATAAAGGCTTCCTGGAGCACGGCCGTGCCCGTCTGTTTTATATTACCTGCGACTGCTTCTGCTGCCCGTTCAGCACAATGCCTGAGAAGTGTACGTTTGGTCAAACTCTCTATGTCCTCTAAAATTCTGCCATTGTGGAAATAGTCTAATGAGTGAGACTGATTCACTTCACGTGAGGATGTTATTCATTTACTTGTTAGTGCCTAACGCTTGGTGCTCGGCTGACTGCTGGGCTGACTGCTGGGCTGAAGGCTGGGCTGAACACTGGGCTGAACACTGGGCTGAACGCTGGGATGAACGCTGGGCTGAACACTGGGCTCCATGCTTCGTGGGTTCGAGTCTCAGGCCCTGCTCCTTATCTGCCGTATTTATCATGCTCCATCTGCCTGTTGCTCTGATAGTATCTTTCGGTGTTGTTGTGGGGTCATCTAACCTGACACAAAATAGGGAAATGTAGTTATAAATAACCACAGAAGCAAGTTCAAGTCTCTTCCCGAGACTGATCTCTGATGACAGGAGATTTGGCTGTCAGCAATAATACAGACCCATGAGCAGGCCAAGGTCAGGGCTAAGTCTTCCAGTAACTCCAAAAATATCTGCTCTTACCTCCTTCCCCACATAGTTACACAAACACCAGCCTGCATCCCTGTCACACTCCAGGCCTCTCCCGACTCTAAGGCTTGCTTTTGGAAATGATCTAACATTTTAGGCAAACAGCTAGAGCGTGGTTTTCTGAGTCCCTTGGAAATGGTACTGTGTTCTCAGATGGTTTAAAATGTTGGCCAGAGGATACAAAGTCTCTGTGAGACAGGAAGCATAAGTCCCAGAGATCTACTGGACAGCAGGATGACGAGAGTCATGGCACACTTGACAATTGCCACCAGCAGGTCTCAAATGTTCCTGCCACCAAAAAGTATGTGAGGTGATGGATGTGTCAACAGTGTGATTTAACCATGTCACAATGTGTGCGTGTCTTGTGTACATTTACGTGTCCATCTCATAGCCTCATGGTGCACTGTAAATGTGTAATTCGTGTTTGTCAAGCGTCCCACCTTGAGGGGCTGGGCAAGGAAGAGTTTTCAATACTCTCCTATCCTGAGGGCCATGTGGAAGTAAACTCCTCTTGGCTATAGATTATACAACTTTTCCTCAAGACACACTTACCCAGGCCTGGCTATGCCGGGACAGAGCACAGGGATGGGGCTATGTTCCAACACAGGCAGGTGCACCGCAGTGCTGAGGATGGTGGTGGAGATCTCTGGGTGCCACGGAAACCCACACAATGGCAGCTAGCAAGCTCTTGGGTCTTCGTGCAGGAAGTGGTTTCTGAGTGATAAACTGAAGGACTTACAGGAATAAAGAGGCTGGGAGAGGAAACCACAAGAAGGGCAGGTGTGGGCGGAGCGCCAAGTGAGTGTGGACAGAGCTGCCATCAATGGCTGGTCAGCTCAGCACAGCCAAAGAGCTATGTGGTGGGCTCTGATTACCCTTCTGGGTGTTCCCCAAGGAAGCAATGACTTTGGCTTTTATTCTGCTTTTTACATTGGCACCATTGTTTTTGGTGAACTCTGGCCGGTTGTGTCACCTTTTGCAATATCAAATTTCCCATTTGTCTAAAGGAGCTAAAGATACCTGTGCTTGCAGGACTCTGTAGGAGTCCAGTGAGGCCATGTGTGGGAAAGGGCTTTGCAATCTCTAAAACATGAAAGATTATTTTTCTAATTCCACCTGCTACCCAGGACACTCCTTTGTCCACTCCCCACTGCCCATCCAGATTTGCTCCATAAATCCAAGCTAAGTTTAATATCAACTGTGTATAGGGAACCAAATAAGTAATTGGAAGCCAAAAGACAGGCTTTTAGAGTCTCCCAGGTCCCATAACACCACTGTCCATGTCATGGTGACAGAATGGTGAAGTGAGAAGCAATGCCAGCTGGCAGCAACGTTCCAGCTGCACCAAGGACCATCAGGGAAACTGGGCAATCTAAAATTCTTTTTGTGTATCTTGTTTATTTGAAAAGTGTGGAAAATGGTGTAGGGAAAAGTTTCAGGAGTGTCACTCAACTGGGAGTGATGCCATGGGGGCCAGACTGTGGGTGAGCTGTGTCTCCATAGCCTCCTGCTTCCAAAGCCAGTGGTCCCTGCTGCTTCAGGCCCTTCTAGGACCCTCCAGAAATAAGTACAGGCCAGTGCACTGAAATTTGGAAGCAGCTCAGCTTTCCCTGTTTCCACCCAGTGATCCATCCTAATCTCTCTCTGCTTCTGGCTTACTGGGTAAGCCCAGTGTAGTGCCAGCCTCTGCGGTTTGAGAGGTTAACAGCCGCCTTTCAGACAAAGTCATGTTCGGCATTTGGGTGAGCAGGAAGCGCCAAGCTTTAGAAGTCTTCTCTAGAGTTATGAAAGCCTGCAAACGTGTTAGTAATACTCGTATCTCTCCCTCTGCAACATCGCTACTTATGAGAAGTTCAGCAGCAATCCCTGCAAGAAAAAGGTCCTTACCCTTATAACTCACATGGGTGTATCAACCAGACATGTCACTGGAGGAAGGAGGTCAATGATGCCCAAGGGGCAGAACGATGAGGGAATGGATTCATGACCTAATTTAGGTAGTACTTCAAATGAACTTTAACATTTTCATTTCATTGTTACTATTCTATCATGAGGTCATATTTATGTGTTTCCATTTTTTTTTCTCTAATCCTTCCTGCATTAAAAAAATATACATGAGCTAGCAATCTGGCATAGTTAAAAAAAAAAAAAAGGCACAGTCCCAGTGGCAAGAAAATGGAAAATCTTTTCTCCCTTTACCACTTATGAGTGGTAAGGGTTGGCAAGTTACTACCTCTGGGCCTCAGCTTCCTCCTCTGGGAGACAAGGATAATAATATTTGTCCTTTTCCACCTTAGGATCTAATGAAGCAGGAATAAGCCACAACAGAATGAAGGTCCGAGTGTCCAACTCAGTGTCCTGCAGAGCAGAGCTCTCACAGGGGTGAGAGCAGAGGAGGCCCTTGGAAAACACCTGCCGGGAAAATGAAGAGCTCCAAGTTGGGTTCCTAAAATAAAGGGGAAAAGGTGTCCTTAAATTATTAAAAATTACCAATTAAAAAAATATGCCCATCTAATGTTGGTAGACTGGTGAAATGTCGCCGCCACACAACGCCTAGAATGTGCTTGTAGATTGCATGGTGGTCCATTCATGAGCATAGCAGAGATCCACACTTCCACATGCCCACACACACATGCTTACAGACATACACGTGTACTCACACACACACATGCTTACAGACATACACGTGTACTCACACACACACGCTCACAGACATACACGTGTACTCTCACACACACACATGCTTACAGACATACACGTGTACTCACACACACACACATGCTTACAGACATACACGTGTACTCACACACACACGCTTACAGACATACACGTGTACTCACACACACACATGCTCACAGACATACACGTGTACTCACACACACACGCTCACATACACGTGTACTCACACACACACGCTCACAGACATACATGTGTACTCACACACACACATGCTTACAGACATACACGTGTACTCACACACACATGCTCACAGACATACACGTGTACTCACACACACGCTCACAGACATACACGTGTACTCACACACACATGCTTACAGACATACACGTGTACTCACACACACACATGCTTACAGACATACACGTGTACTCTCACACACACATGCTTACAGACATACACGTGTACTCACACACACATGCTCACAGACATACACGTGTACTCACACACACACGCTCACAGTCATACACGTGTACTCACACACACACATGCTTACAGACATACACGTGTACTCTCACACACACATGCTCACAGACATACACGTGTACTCACACACACACGCTTACAGTCATATACGTGTACTCACACACACACATGCTTACAGACATACACGTGTACTCACACACATGCTTACAGACATACACGTGTACTCACACACACACATGCTTACAGACATACACGTGTACTCACACACACATGCTTACAGACATACACGTGTACTCACACACACGCTCACAGACATACACATGGATGCACACACACACACACACCTGTGCACATATTAACTCTTTTCTCTCCCTTTTACTAGAGATAAAAAACAGTCTCTTTTGTGGTATTAATAGCTTGATCTTCAGAACTCATCCTTGTAAGTATTATTTATCAGTGATGCTATGTGTGGGTGAGAAACCCCAGTGGGATAGTCAGGGGTACACATGAGAACACATTTGGACTAGAAATGGGTCTGTACATGGCCAGCAGTGATGGCCTCATTCAGCCAGCGTGGAGAGACTGCCCAGGCATGGAGTCACCTCCTTAGGGAACTCAGCCCCTCTGGGGAATCATGAACACAGGCTGGGTGGAGTCTGGCTGCTGGGACTGGGTCTGATATGTCTCTGTGTTACGGCTCCTCACACCTGCAGGCATCCAGTGTCAGGTGAATGTGAGTGGAATCTGCTCTGTCCTCTGTCATCAGCCAAGACATGAAATCAGTCTAAGTGTCTGTAGCGGAGCAGATAACAGAAACCTGAGACACACGTGGTGCGTGTGTATGTGCACAGGAATGCCATTCAGTCATAAAAGGAGGTGAGCTTGTAGAAGCGGAGTGTGGCTATGAAGGGTGGGAGGGGAGGGGAGGTGAGCTTGTAGAAGCAGAGTGTGGCTATGAAGGGTGGGAGGGGAGTGGGGGGAGAGAGACGAAATACAGCTTGCTGGGATTGAGTAGGATAGAATGGGAGGAACAGGTTTTGGTGCTCTACACAGAGGTTCCAACCTTTCTGGCACCAGTGACTGGTGTCTTGGGAGACAATCTTCCATGGGTTGGGGGGACTGGATTGTCATAGGAGCTGCAGCCCAGATCCCTGGCAGGCACAGTTTACAGCAAGGTTCCTACTCCTGTGAGACTCTGATGCCACTGCTGCCGTGACAGAGGTGGGGCCCAGGTGAGGTGCCATGGGGAGTGGCTGTGAGTCCCAGGGAGGCTTCCTTGCATGCTCCCCACTCAGCCCCGCTGTCAGCCCAGTCCCCACATTTGGGACCACCGGGTATAGCATTGCAGGGCAAGCACTGAGATTGACTACATGTTTCAGACTCATGTAAAAGATGCATCAGCCTGTACCAATGCCCGCAGAGGAGCCATTCAGGCTGAGAAGGGGTGGAACCTTTCCTCTGTTTGTTGGGGAATGTCTGCCAAGGGCAGGATACCCCAGCTGGCCTCCCAGTGGGCTTAATGGGAGCACCCTGAGTTAGGGTGGTCAGTGGGAAGAGCATGAACTTTGAAGACTTGAATTCCAAGCCCCATAAGAGTTGAGTGACTTTGGACAGATGACTGGACTTTTTATTTTTAATGGGAAGCAGCTATTTTATCTTTGAAATGGAAGAAGTCAGCCATTTTACACAAGTGCTTACCCACAGTGGGTCTCACTCGCCTGAAATGCACCAGTCAGGTGTATGCATTAGGCCTGGTCCTGTGGATATAAAGACACAGGTTTTGTCTTCAATGAGTTTAATGGAGAAGAAAAACATGTAATAGTGTGATAAGGCTAAAATAAAGCCAAGTCGGGCAGCACCTGTGGCTCAAAGGAGTAGGGTGCTGGCCCCATATGCTGGAGGTGGCAGGTTCAAACCCAGCCCCAGCCAAAAACTGAAAAAAATAAATACATAAATAAATAAATAAATAAAAATAAAGCCAAGTCCAGGAGGCTAAGGAGAGTGCAAAAAACAGACACAGCCTCAGAGTAAGGGGTGCTGACCCCTGAGTTAAGTCCTAAAGAGCTGATGTGGTTAGCAAGATGGAGAGAGGAGAGGTGCGGGTCGGGCATGTGACGCACACCTGCAGTTGTTTTTCAACTTACCCCCAAGGAGCTCTGGCCCTTTGCAAACATCAGTGCCTCCTCAGCACTCTGGGAGGCTGAGGCAGGAGGAGCACTTAAACCCTGGAGTTTGAGGTTGCTGTAAGCTATGACACGAGAAGATGGTAGCCTGGGTGACAGAGTGGGGCTCTAGCTGTGGGGTGGGGAAGGAAGGGGAGATGGTACCTAAGTTGATACAAAGGAGTAAAATCTCCCTTGGCAGGTGTTTAGATGCCATGGGGGAGGCAATAAGGCAGGTGCCCTGAGCAGAGATGACATGCAGGGAAGCAGAAGCCAAAACAGTGTTCAAGGAACTACAAGTACTCTAGTGTGTGAGACGCTCCTGAGAACTGGCTCTCCTGTACTCTATTTTAATAGTATGCCTGTTTAGGAGGGAGGTTGCAGACAGCACAGAAATTGGAGCACACATTCAGAGATCTAGCAGTGAATTGTTAGGTCTATGGAATAGGTCTTAAAGTTAGAAAAGAATAACACAGAATTGAACAGACAATACCAGGTCTGACACACATGGTGAAGGTCAGCATTGCCTGATGGAACAACCAGACAGGCAGAGATGAGTCTGGATGCAGGACCTATATCCTTACTGAGGATCAAAAAAGTCTGAACACCACTGGTTTCAGTGTGTCTTCCAAGGGTGGGTCTCCTTTGCACCCCCACCAGGCCTCCTTTGGGGGATCTACGATCTACCTACCCCTTTTGGAAAACAAAGAGAGGCCTCCAGGCTCAAACGTGTCCTGGGCTCTTACACACTGCTCACCCTCCAAAGCCCATGACCTAATTCTAATCACAAGGGGCCACACAGATAGACTTCAACGATCAGTAATTTGATACGTAATTAGTATTTCCATTTTAAAGAAGTTAGAAAAGAAATGCACAAAATGAAGCTTCAAATAGTTCCAAGAACGTTTGGGGCCTATAGAAAGTAGTTCCCTGAGCCAAGTGTGTTTCCAATGAATGGATCACCCAGGTACAGCGCGGAGGCGTGAGTCAGGAAACACGCCCCGTGTGACCCTGTCTTCTCTCCATAAGGAGGGATTCTCCCTACCCAGCTTTGGATTTGTTCCCCACTTTCTCTTCTGGAGCAGCCAATCTCTTGGTAGTTTCTCTGCTCACTGAGTTTCCTTTTACTGCGTTCCATTTTGTTCCTCTTCTCTCTTGTTGGAAAATGTGAAGTAATAAAGAATAGTTCACATGCAAAGAAAACAGAAATACAACATGGGTTTAAAAAAGAAAGAAGTGGAGATGTGGTTTGCCCTTCATCTGTTTGCAAGGCAAAGAAAAGCTGACAGAAGAGGCTAAATAAGTGCGTCTCAATGATCTAGTTCATCTGGGCTGAGAAGATAGTGGGAATGGATAAAATCAACGGATAAAGTCACTTCGGGCCTCAGTTAGGTTCGGGGGCCACCGTCAGTGGAACTGTGTTTGTTGTCAGTGTTCACATTTGTCTGGATAAACCAGCAACAGCCGCATCCGAGGTGACCGGGCATTTCCCCAGTGCTGAAGAATTCTCTCCTGTCCCTCCCAAAGAACACGCCCCTCCCCTGAGCCACAGAAACACCAGCTCTGTGGGACCTGCTCTCAGAGGGCAGACTTCTGAAACTTGAAGGGAAGCTGAGAGATTGTCTGACCCAGAGTCTCACTGCCAGTTTTATATGTTCAAGAACATAAACGTATTACATACCTGCCTCTATGCAGATTTGAATAATCCTTTGATCGAGATTCTCTGTTTTCTATATGTCTATTGGCCAAGAAAAGTGTGTCAATCTTTATTTTCTCTGGCTTCTAAAGATTCTTCTTTTGCGTTTTAAATTAAAAATGCTATGTTGAATGTGCTTTATTAGACTATGTACAGAACTGGGAATCACTGACAGAGTCCAAACCCCCGTTTCGCAAACCAGGAGAGGGAGGCTGACATTAGCTCTGAGACCACCTCCTGTGCCGTGGAGCTTATGTGGGGTGTCATAGCGGACGCTCAGAACAAAGTAATTCAACTGCTTTTAAAATGGTCATGGAGGAAAAGAGTGAGCAGGACAAGGGATAACTCCCGAGCTGCGGCCCACCGCTGACACTGCTGCGAGGGAGCTTTTCCAGGGGATTTCAGACTTTGCCCTTCACTGTGTCACATTTTAGTCCCTCTGCCAATAGCCCCACAGCAAATGGCTGCAACACGTGAGACTCTTGTCTCAGCAAGTGGTGTGAACCACAGCTGCTGTTTAGAGCCCCACAGCTCCTCCCTTCCCCGCCTGACCTCGAGGGCCTCAGAAAAGGTCATTTTGTGAAACTCTGGTGTGTACATGAGTAAACGGGACTCGTCACATGTCATAAGGAGAGCCACTAAACCAAATGCCACGGACCAGATCACTGTGTCATCCCCAAACAGGTTATTATGGCAGGTCTGGGCTGCCCCGTGGCCAGGGGACTCCAGCTGGGTTGTTTATCAACTTATCCCCAGGGAGTTCCAACCCTTTGCAAACATCACTACCTCAAGCTATTGCAAGGACATCTTAAATTCCTTCAGACCTATTTAGCAGAGATGGAATGACAATGGAATCAGGTTACTTTTCATGTTATGTAGGATTAGAGCACTTTGGGGGGGGTCTCAGGTATAGGTCACACATCTGGAGGGAGGGCTGCTTATCTGAGTACTTTAGACACTTAAACTAGCAAGAAAAGAAGCGTCTATCTGGTACAGAACGGGTGTTTGGACTGTACATATCCACTGATCACAGCTGTCACAACTGTGGAGCGTGTTCCATTCCAGGCCCACACTCAGGAGCTGCCACTGACGGAGCCCACAACGTGCCAGGCACACTCAGTGCTGTCTCCACCAGTCTCACAGTAACACACAGAGCACTGACGGAGCCCACGACGTGCCAGGCGCACTTGGTGCTGGGGGGCCTGGCTCCACCAGTTTCACAGTTACACGTGGAGTAAGTGTTCTCAACCTTCTCTGTCCAGCTAGTAAGCGGTAAGTCTGTCTCCCGAGAACCACTTGGCCTGCAAAGGCTGCAGAAGCCCCAAAGCCCTCGTGCTCATGTGCAGTGGCCATGAGACCCGGTGCTGCTGCATCACCATTGTGTGTCTGTCTCTGGAACAGGACTAAGTACATACTCTGCGTGGGAACTTGAGATATGTGACATGGGACATGCGTGCTGCTTGGTATAGAGCAAGTGCGTTCAGCCAGAGACTGTTTTTCGTTACTGTAGCTAGAGCCCAGCCTGCTAAGGGGCAGTTAATTCCTCTTATCATTAGCAGGGAAAGGAGAGGAAAGAAATCAAACAATTAGAGCACATTGATTCTTAAAACTTGAAATCACACAATTAAAGCACATTGATTCCTAAAACTTGAAATCGCACAATTAGAGCATATTGATTCTTAAAACCTGAAATCACACAATTAGAGCACATTTGTTCTTAAAACTTTATACAGAATCACCTGAGACTTTATTGAAAAATTCAGATTCCCCAGGTGCTAACACAGAATCCAAACCTCATGTTCAATCCCAGTGCGCACACTTGGCCCTGATTGTGTGGGGCGTGTAAGTGGGGCCCACACAGACCACCCACCCTCAACTGATGGGAAAACCCACTCCGGGGCTACAACCCCCTAAAGGTAGGTTGGCATGTACAGCTTATTATCAGTGTGTCTGTAAATACCCCAGACAGCTAAGATGCCTAGATATTGAGACTGAAATTTTGTTACTGACCTCAATTATCTGGGAATTTATTGTAAAAGCCAAATCTCAGTTCAGAGTCACATTATGGGAATGCCTAAGTTACTGCTGCTGCCCTTGGTGTCCACTGAGGGCAGCTTGCACAGTCACACAGCTTTGGCACATTTGATTTGAGGGCAGATTCTCTTAACATAGACCACCAGGCTTGCAAAAAAACCAAAATCCATAAACTTTTCTCTTTAAAAGGCCAGTGGTTCTCAATGGAGGGAAATATAAGTAAAATCCACTAATTCTATAATCACCCCCCAAATGAGTCCCCCATTTTGAGACTGTGGGAGAGGAGAAGTCAGGCTG
>CAUYTI010012065.1:0-22204 GCA_963575145.1 Galago senegalensis
GGGCGCCTGTGGTCCCAACTACTTGGGAGGCGGAGGCAGGAGACTTGCTTGAGCCCAGGAGTTGGAGGTTGCTGTGAGCTGTAATGCCACGGTACTCTACCCAGGGAGACAGCTTGAGGCTCTGTCTCAAAAAAAAAAAAAAATCTTCCAACAAAAACAGTCCTGGACCAGATGGCTTCACACCAGAATTCTATCAAACCTTCAAAGATGAGCTTGTATCTATACTGCAGAACCTATTCCAAAACATTGACCAGGAAAGGGACTTCCCCATCATGTTCTATGAAGCAAATATCAGTCTGATACCAAAACCAGGGAAGGACCTGACCAAAATAGAGAACTACAGACCAATTTCACTAACGAATATTGATTGAAAAATACTCAACAAAATCTTAGCCAATAGTTTACAGCTACACATTAAAAAATTATACATTGCAATAAAGTAGGCTTCATCCCAGAGATGCAAGACTGGTTTAACATATGCAAATCCATAAATGTAATTCACCACATCAATAGAAACAAACAAACAAAAAGACCATATAATCCTCTCAATAGATGCAGAAAAAGCATTTGATAAAATTCAGCATCCTTTTCTAACAAGAACACTGAAGAATACAGGCACATTTCTTAAGCTGATTGAAGCCATCTACAACAAATCCACAACTAATATCATACTGAATGGAGTAAAGCTGAAAGCTCTTGCACTTAGAACTAGAACCAGTCAAGAATGTCCTCTGTTACCACTACTATTCAACATAGTTCTAGAAGTTCTAGCCAAGGCAATCAGGCAAGAGAAGCATATAAAGGGCATCCATATGGGCAGAGGAGGCCAAACTCTCTGCCAATGATATGATCTTATACTTAGAGAACCCCAGAGACTCAACCACAAGACTCCTGGAATTGATCAAGAAAGACAGTAATGTCTCAGGGTATAAAATCAATGTCCACAAATCAGTAGCCTTTGTATACGACAACAGCAGCCAAGTTGAGAAGCTAATCAAAGACACAATTCCCTTCACAGTAGTTTCAAAGAAAATTAAATACCTAAGAATATACCTAAAAAAAGAAGTGAAAGACCTCTACAAAGACAATTATGAAACCCTAAGAAAAGGAATGTCAGAAGACATCAACAAATGGAAGAACATACCGTGCTTTTGGCTGGGAAGAATCAACACTGACAAAATATCTATTCTATCCAAAGCAATCTACAGATTCAATGCAATCCCCACTAAAATACCAACATCATATTTTGAAGAACTAGAAAAATAGTTCTTCATTTTGTATGGAACCAGAAAAAAACCCTGTATAGCCAAGGCAATTCTTTTGTAATAAAAACCAAGCTGGAGGCATCATTTTATTAGATTTTAGGTTATATTACATGTCTACAATAACCACAACAGCATGGTATTGGCACAAAAATAGAAACATAGACATATGGAACAGAATAGAAAGCCAAGAGATGTAACCAGTCTCTTATAGCCATCTGATCTTTGATAAACCAAACAAAAGCATACAGTGGGGAAAAGAATCCCCATTTAACAAATGGTGCTGGGAGAACTGGACTGAAACTGGAACAGCACCTTTCACCACTTACAAAAATTGACTCAAGATAGATACAAGATTTAAATCTAAGACATGAAATGATTAAAATCCTAGAAGAAAGTCTTGATGTTGACTGGGGAAAGATTTTAAGAAGACTTGCGTAGCAGTCACAACAACTAAAATAAACAAATTGGACTTAATTAAGCTGAAAAGCTTCTCCACAGCTAAGGACACAATAATTAAAGCAAACAGACAACCTTAAGAATGGGAAAAGATATTTGCATGTTATGAATCTGACAAAGGATTGATAACTAGAACCTAAAGAGAACTCAAATTAACAAAAAAAAAAGAGCTAAGAATCCCATATTATCACTAGGCAAGAGACATGAACAGAACCTCTGAGGAAGACAGACAAATCAATGGCTAACAAACATATGAAAAAATTCTCATCAACCTTAATCATCAGAAAGAGAAATGCAAATCAAAGGCACACTGAGATATCACCTAACCCCAGTGAGAATGGCCCACATCACAAAGTCCCAAAGGTACAGATGCTGGGGTGGATGTGGAGAGAGGGGAACACTGTTCCACCGTTGGTGGGATTTCAAACTAATATAGCCTCTTTGGAAAGAAGTATGGAGAATCCTTAAAGAACTCAAATTAGACCTCCTATTTGATCCTGCAAACCCATTACTAGGCATCTACCTAGAAGAAAAAAATTTATTTTATCATAAGGACATTTACACTAGATTGCTCATCACAGCTTAATTTACAATCATCACCATGTGGAAACAACCTAAATGCCCATCAACTCAGGAATGAATTAACAAACTGTAGTATATGTATACCATGGAATACTATGCAGCCATAAAAACGATGGAGACTTTATCTTTTTTATTAACCCGGATGGAGTTGAAACACATTCTTCTTAGTAAAGTATTACAAGAATAGAAAAGCAAATGTCGGCTTGGCACCTGTGGCTCAAGCGGCTAAGGCGCCAGCCACATACACCTAAGGTGGCGGGTTCGAATCCCCAGCCTGGGCCCGCCAAACATCAATGATGGCTGCAACAAAAAAATGGCCGGGCGTTGTGGCGGGCGCCTGTAGTCCCAGCTACTTGGGAGGCTGAGGCAGGAGACTCGCTTGAGCCCAGGAGTTGGAGGTTGCTGTGAGCGTGATGCCATGGCACTCTACCCAGGGGGATAGCTTGAAGCTCCGTCTCAAAAAAAAAAAAAAAAAAGCAAATGTCCAGTGTATTCAATACTAATATGAAGCCAGTAGACAAACTTATACATGCCCACATAGGAGAAAAACTCAATTGAATTCAAGTTGGGGAAGGGGGAATGAGGCAAGGAGAGAGGGGAAGGCAGGGGAGAAGGAGAGGAGATTGGTGTGCTCCTAAAATGGACACAACGTAAGGGTATTAGTACATCTTTTAGGGGCAGGACACAACTATAAGAGGGACTCTACCTAATATATGCAAATATTGTAACCTAGTTGTTTGTACCCTCACATTAATCTGAAATTTAAGAAAAGACATCTGAAATAAAATTCCAGGGATCAGTTTAAGATCAATGTATGATCCAATCAGGGCTCAAGGTATGATAAGGGTCAAGGATCAGCAGGTTACCACAAGGTTTAGGGTTCAGCATGTGAGCAGAATCAAAGCTTGGTGTATAACCAGGATTGGGGATTAGCATGTTACCAGGGCCAAGACAGAGACCAGTATCAGGGCATAGTATGTAATTAGGATCAGCATTCAGATTTGACCAGAGTGAGAGCCTGATGTATGAATAAGAAGCTCAGTGTACAACCAGGATGTGGGCTTGGTGTGTGAGTAGGCTTAGTATGTGCCTGTGGTCACTAATTAACATGTGACTGCATTTGGGGTTCATTGTCTAACCAGGGTCAAGACTCAGCCAGTAACTGTGATCAAAGCCCAGTGTGTGACCAGGGTCAGAGTTCAAGGTGTTATGAAGGCAAGCAGTCACTGTATGGAAAGAATCTGGGCTCAAAATGTGACTAGGATCAGGATTCAGCGACTAACCAGGGTCAGTGATCAGCATCACTAAGGTAAGTACTAGGGTATTGCAGGTGTCTGGAATCAATATATAATAGGATCAGGGATCAGTGTTTGATCAAGATCATAACTCACATGTGCCTGGAGTCAGAGGCTAAGGATGCATTCAATTAGGCTTGGACCTGGGTGCAGCATAAGAACAGGCTCAGTGCCAAGCATATGTCTGTAGCATGTCATCAGGGGACTGGGGGAAGAGAAAACATGAAAGTAGGATATAAATATGTGAGTCATCCAGCTCAGACTCACAATGTGTCCAGGGTTAAGATTCAATGAGACCAGCATCAGATCAGTATGTGACCAGTGTTAGAGCTCATCAAAAAAAGCATTAGATGGAGATTTCAGAGACCAATCCTACTAGTTTCTATGACAGCACTGGGGCACTCAAGGTTCTCCAGAATGTGGGAAGGGAGGGCACCTCACTATTCTAGGTGGGTACTGACAACAGTCTACTGCAAAATAAAGGACAAGTCTGCTATGAAATACCCAAATCAGAGTAAATCAATGAAATATGGTGACTAAGATATCAATGAGACAAAGAGACAAAGACAGGTAAAAGAAAACACCAAGATGTGGATTTCAGTTACACAAGTGAGAAAGTCCAGTGGAAAATTTGGTTTTTAAAATGGTAGATGCTAACTATGTTATCACACATGGTATTTTTTTTTTTTGAGACAGAGCCTCAAGCTATCCCCCTGGGTAGAGTGCTGTGGCATCACAGCTCACAGCAACCTCCAACTCCTGGATTCAAGCAAGTCTCCTGCCTCAGCCTCCCAAGTAGCTGGGACCATAGGTGCCCACCACAACGCCTGGCTATTTTTTTTTGTTGTTGTTGCAGCCGTCATTGTTGTTTGGCGGGCCCAGGCTGGATTTGAACCCACCACCTTAGGTGTATGTGGCTGGTGCCTTAGCCACTTGAGCCACAGGCACCAAGCCACATATGGTATTTTTCAATAGAGCATGGCACATTCAGGTGGTACTAGCCCAACTGATGAGAGCATTTGTCTCCAGGGAAGAAAACAGAATAAATTTCTCTTCAGGCTAGAAGAGGAGGCTGATTTTTCAGTTTGCCTTCTCTTGTAACTTAGGGATTTTGTTCTATGATATATGTATTATTTTGTCAAACAGTTGTAAAAAGTAGTGACTTTCAGGACTATATTATAGGAATATATTCAGGACCAACTCTAAAGACCTGGAAGGCAGCTATGCAAGAATGATATCTAAAAACAGACAAGAGAGCCAAAGTTATCAGAGCAAGGAATGCTTCTTAGATAATTACACATTTAGCAGAGTGAAGACAGGGCCAACTGAGCAGACATAAATGTGACAGAAAGAACCTCATTCAGAAATACAACTGAATGTATCACATAATGTACCTGGAATAGGGCAGCAGACAGTGAGGAACCCTCATAGATTTCAAGGGCAGAGAATGAAGGTTTTTCTCAGTGTTACCCTGCAAATTGCCATAAGTCAAATGTAACTGCAAACTGTACAAGCAATTCAGGAGATTAGCTGTTAGTGTCCCCTTAATAAGAGCCTGGGAATCCCCAAACTGCAAGGTGACTCACCTGGAATGCACCTGAGATTCATTTAGGGAAAACTCAGTACACTGTGTGGTATCCGGTTTGGAAAAATACTGTGAACAAAAGAGGAAGAAAGGAAAACCTCCAAAAGTCAGATAGTAAGACCATCTATATAACCACTGATGAGGGAAAAGATATAGTGCCTGGCCTGGGCTGGTGGTAGAGAAAAGAGGGGACAAGCCAGCAAGGAGATGGCCCCATCAGTTTTTTCCAGTCTATATATGAGCATAACATAACCAACTGCCTCTGTTCTTACTCTGTCTTCTCTAAGCAACCTTCTGATGACAACCTGGGGTGCAGTCCCCTGCTGCTTGCTTACTCAGAGAAAATGCTCTACTCAGCCTGAATATTCTGCTCTGCAAAAGGCAAATCTCTTATCATAAGTACATCAGTTGGCACTCTAGTTTAGGTTCAGGCTCCCTGAGCCCAATTACTGTGGGCCTGCTCCTGAGACACAGAGTCACCCAGGCTGCTGACAATTTCACCTTTTGAGCTGGCATCTGGGCCAAGGTGCATGCTCCCTGTGTGGTCTTTTGCAGCCGGCCAGCAACACCCAACACCCGTGCCATAGGCCTTAACATCAAATTGTAATAGCATCTGTTTTCCCAGTTCTTTTTCACAGTTCACTGCTACAATGACAACTGTGGCTCTGTCCTCCACGTTGGTTTTCAGGATGATCCACTATTTTATCTTAATATAATCACTTCACATTGGATACAAAGCACTGTTAAGAGCCATCAGAAAACACCTTGGCAGGCTCGGTGCCCGTGGCTCAAGTGGCTACAGCGCCAGCCATGTACCCCTAAGGTGGCGGGTTCAAATCCAGCCTGGACCCACCAAACAACAATAATGGCTGCAACCAAAAAATGGCCAGGCGTTGTGGCAGGCGCCTGTGGTCCCAGCTACTTGGGAGGCTGAGGCAAGAGACTCGATTGAGCCCAGGAGTTGGAGCTCGCTGTGAGCAGTGAAGCCATGGCACTCTACCCAGGGGGATAGCTTGAGGCTCTGTCTCAAAAAAAAAAAAAAAAAGAAAAAACACCTTGGCATAAACAAATCACCAAAATCTCAAATGTACAGATTCTTCTTTGTTCATCATTGAATTAACTGTCAGACCCTGACATGGTTGACTGAGCACTACACACAGAAAGTAGGTTGTATTCTCTTCTTCCCTAGCCTTGTTCCCTCCCTTCTACCTCTGAGGTAACCGTCATTCATGCCAGTCTGTATCCAGTCCAAGGTTTACTAAATATACACATCTACAAATGTATGACATTCTTTTGCTTGTCTTAACTTACATAAATAGTATGATACAGAATTAGAAAGCAAGTATGGCTGCTGAACAAAGATCAAAATAATAGTAGCTTAAACAAGACAGAAGTTTTCTCTTGCAGAAGAGTCAGAACAGGAGATATGGTGGCTCCCATCACCCCTCCCCATCCCACCTGCTTGCCCTAGCACCCCTATACATAGTGTGTTGCCCTTACCACCAGGCCCACATGTTAGGCAGAAGGAAATGATAAAAGAATAGAGGAAGGCACTGCCTTTCTCTTTAAGCACAGAGCCTCTAAATTATACATCTACTTCCACTCACATGGTATTGGCCAAGAACTTGGTCACACGGTCACAGCTGGCTACAAGAGAAGCAAGAAAATAAAGTATTTGTGGAAGGCTATTTGTCCTAAAATTCTACCACTTTAGAGAAATGAAAAGCAGCTGGGGGACAAGTAGCATATTTTTTGTCATATTAACTAAGTGGATTTTGATTTTTTCACTCCATATTATGATTTGTTGATAGCTATTCATGTTGAAGTATTTAAATTCATTCATGTTCACTGCTGTTCAGTTGTATATCATACACTGTCTTATATGAGGGCTCAGTGACAGATTTCCTTTAGAGTTTTTTTTATGACATAGTCCCTCTATGTTGCTCTCAGTAGAGTGCCGTGAAGTCACAGTTCACAGCCACCTCAAACCCTTGGGCTTAAGCAATTCTCTTGCCTCAGTGTTCCAAGTAGCTGGGACGATGGGCACCTGCTACAGTGCCCAGCTATTTTTTGTTGCAGTTGTCATTGTTGTTTTAGCTGGCCCAGGCTGGGTTCGAAGCTACTAACTTCGGTGTATGTGGCTGGCACCATAATCACTGTGCTACAGGAGCCAAGCCTGGATTTCCTTTAGAATTTAAGATCAAAATTCTAAATGTGGTGTATAAATATACCACAATTTATTAAACCATGCCCCTGCTGCCAGGCACCTGGGTCTTTTAAACACATTATATTTATAAGATGTTTGAATCACAACAGGGGAATGTTAAATTAGTCAAATGCCAAATTATAGGGGTTAGTCTCATATATGTTCAGGTTGTTTTGTAAAGCCGTTAATGTGCCCTATAGCAAGCCAATTAAAATAGAAACTGACAATACTGAACTATAATATAGAAGGAGGAAGTAAATTCATGGTTCTCCTAGACTTCCTGTTACTTTCTGTAATCAACTATTACATGGTATTCTCAGTTTCTTGACAACTGAGACAAAAAGGAAACATTATGTGGATTTAATTCCCATCATCTGATAAAAGGAAATAAAACAGTTAAGAGAAATAAATGTGTCCTTAATCCTAAATCCTAAACAAAGCTGTCAGATGAGCTTTTAGCTGAGGGTCAATCAGCAACCAATTATATAGAAGATGCACAAGGTTTCTCTAGGAGAATGATTCTTGGTTTACCTTTAACAGAGGACTTAATATTATCAATTTTTCCTTAAGAGGGTTAGGTTAGTGCCCCAGGTTCATGTCAGCATGGGGCAGGGGTATCCATGAAGAACTGACCTCTCCAGAAAGACCAACTCTCCTCCAGAGCCTGGTGGCTATCCAGTGGTCCAATACTTTCAGAGACCATACTGTTAGAGATTCTGGTGTTAATTGGGGGATTTTCTTCTCTCCCATGATTAACTAAAGCTTTCAAGCCATTTTGGAGAAGTGAAAATATACTGGGGGGTTATTTCTGTGGATTTTTTTTCATGACTGTAGAACATCCAAATATAGCATCATCCTTCTCATTTTTACTCATGTTATAGGTAGCTGTTTTTCCTAAACCACAGTTACAATACTCTACCCCAGTATTTTTCACTTCTTCCTACTACTCTCTGTGCTCTAAACAAAAAAGTACATTCTGGTATGTTAAGAGACAGCCAGTGCAGTCTAAGAAATACTTAGTGAGCACCCACTTTGTAGAAAGAATTTTACTTAACATACTGTTAATTTTCACACAACTTTATGAAGTAGGTGCTATTATTAACACCACTTTACAGTTAGAAAACTGGTTCTTTAAGAGTAAATAACTTGCCTAAATTGTGGAACCTCACCACCCTGACCTCCTGACCTTTCCCAGTCCTGCCAACTTTACTTCTCAAGCATTCTTCCTGGTCCTCTCTTCTCCTTACTTTTGTTACTCTAGTTCAGTGTTTTTAAACCTTTTTTATCTCACAGAACACTTGAACCTGTATATTGAAACTCTCACGGCACACTTACGTTGCTCACAATGAGGAGTATAAAAGTATATATATACTTTGTTTTGAACTTCTTTTGAAAATAATGTAATTAATGATCTTTAAAAATTTTCCCGGCCCACCTAAGATCCTCTCATGGCCTACCAGTTGAAACACTGCTCTAGTCCAAGATTCCTGCTGGAACTTCCTGGACTTTGTTTACTATCCTCCTTGCATTTCACCTGGGGTTCCCCAATCATCCATCCTCCAACAGGACCAGACTGATCTCTTTGAATCACAAAGGAGGCTTGTTATGTCACGACCCTGCTTAAAATTCTTGAGCAATTTCCTCATCCATGGGGGTAAAAAATCCAAGTTCCTTAATATGGCATTCAAGGCCCACAAAGACTTGGCATCTGGGCCTCCCTAATTTCACTTCCTACCACCGTCTGCCCCCATTAGCTGTGCTTGTCACATTCAACTCCTCACAATTCCCTGCATACAGCCTGCTGCCCTCTCCTTTACCTGGCAATACTGTCCTTCAAGATCTTCCTCACAGCATTGACAAAAAGAAAAGAAGGGGGACCCTAGCTGATGGAGCTGATTATCCAAATAAACCCTGGGGATCTCTGAGATGATTTATCAAAGCAAAACAACCTACATTTTTAGACTGCCAAGACTATATCCTGAATTCCTGGAGCAAAACCTCTTAAAAAATCAATAAAGCATCATACGAGTAGATGTTAAAGGTGAGGTGTCCTGGTACAAGAAAATCCAAACTTAACAAATAGACTGAACAAAGAACTTGAAATCAGTATGCCCGCTGATCACTCAAAATGATCACTTCTGGTCCACATACATGTAACAACATTAATAATGGCTTTAAAATATTTTTTCCTAAGAAGAATATATTCCAAATGGTAATCGGTGGGACCTCACCTATTGTGCATATAATGCAAGGGTACATGTCAAATCTATTAAGAGCACAGCATAATTTTTTTTTGAGACAGAGTCTCATTATGTCACCCTCAGTAGCGTGCCATAGCATCACAGCTCATAGCAACCTCCAACTCTTGGGCTTAAGCAATTCTCTTCCCTCAGCCTCCCAAGCAGCTGGGACTATAGGCACCCACCACAACACCTGGCTATTTTTTGGTTGTAGTTGTCATTGTTGTTTGGCAGGCCCCGGGCCAGCTTCAAATCTGCCAGCCTCAGTGTATGTAGCTGGTGCCCTAGCCGCTGAGCTACAGGCACGGTGCCGAATATAAATGTCTTAACACAGCAATTAAGTGAGGTGAAGGCTATGTTAACCAGTTTGATATAAGCATTCCAAATTGTATATAAAATCAGCACATTGTACCCCATAAATGCATTAATGTACACCGTTATGATTTAATTTAAAAAATGGAAAAACAAAAAAAAATAAAATAATTTTTTTCTGACTATGATTACTTTATGGTCCTACTTGAAGATATAATTTGATTTGATCTTATAAAATTCTAGAAAGTAATTCTTATCTATAATAAAGTTTAATATGCCAATCTACTGAGATTCAAGTGCTCTAATAGATAAGATTCTTTCCACTTCTAAAATCAAATCATTTAATGAGAATTGATAGAAAGAGACTTTAAAAATAATTGTCCAGAATGGTAGAGAGCATTCTGGTAGAGGTTTCCACTGTTCTACTTCTATGAGCCAGAAGAAGAGTGGAATTTTCAAAGATGCAAATAGTTCCCCTCAGTCATATTATCCTGAATGGAAATTAGAGCTGTCAGAGAATAGGAGACTGAGGGGAAAGGGCACACCCCTGAGCCTCTGGTTTCTCTGGTTCCAAAACTAGAAGCAAATGATTCCGTTGTTTTTCTTTTGTTGTTGTTCTTGTTGTTTCTTTTTTATTTTTTTTTCCTTTTATTAAGTCATATATACATAGATCATGAATACATTTATGCCTGTGTGGGATTCCATGTATTGATTTTTTTGTACAAATTGGAGTGGTTACATCCAATTAATTATCATAGCTTTCACGTCATTAACTTAATCACTATATTATGACATTTGTGTTCTATGCTTGATAGATTTGACTTGTACTCTTGCATTATGCTCCATAGGTGTGGTCCCACCATGTACCCTCTCTCTATCAAACCACTCCCTCCCCTCCCATCTCCTTCATCCTGGGCTATACTTGTGATTCATCTTACATATGAAAGTGTGAGTGATTATAAATTGGTTTCATAATAGTACTGAGATATTTTTTTCCATTCCTGAGATACTTTACTAAGAAGAATATTTTCCAGCTTCATCCATGTAAATCATAAAAGAGGTAAAGTCTCCATCTTTTTTTAATGCTGATTTCTTTGTTTTTCTAATACACCCATTAAGCTTCTGAAAATAAATAAGTTTGCTTCAAAATTTGATTTCCTATGGGGTCATCTTCAGATGCTGCATGGTTTTAAGTTATTATAATTAATTATAAAACAACATGGCTTCCAAAGTGAAGGCCCAGGGTTGAAAAAACATCCTCCCCACCATGCCTCACCATCAACCCCCCAATAGCTACAGGGACACTCATGTAACCAACATCTGAGCAATCATGAAGAAGGCAATCAAGGACTTTGCTCAGTCAATCTCATGATCTAGAGTAGGTAGGAAAGAGGAGCCCATAAATAAGTAAATGAAGAGAAAAGATGATTGTGTATTGTGCTAAGTGCAGTTAATGACAGCAGTCAGCAACATTCGCTAGCAAGATAAGTTTTTATTTTTCATTTTCTTTCCCATATCCTCAATAAACATAAAACTTCACAGGTTAAACTATTAAATGTGCAAACACTGGAACAAACATGGGTTTCCTATTCTAACGGCAAAGGTTGATAAATCAAAAAACTATTTTGATGATCTGGGGCTCTAAAAAAAACTCTGCCTCTGGCTTCTGGTGGAAGAGAAAGGCACTAGATACTAGGACCAACAATATCATTAATAACACTATCATTAATTGCCCCAAAATGCAAAGCATATAAGCAGCCTATGAATATGGGTTTTAAAACAGATATAAAGCCTTACCTTAGAGTTTTATTATGTTTTAGAATTGTTGCTGCCTTAATGTTTAAACACCAATTTAAGTCCTTCTAATAAGAAATGCCTACCTGATTATAGCTTTTTGTAAATACAAATGCAGTGTTCTGAAGCTTTGTTGATGATGTTTGTTAATCTAGCTAATAGAGTTATTTGCAGGAAAAACAAAGAACAGGGTGTTACAGAGACAACTTTGTACACAAGTAAACATTGCTCCTCCCACCCCAAACCTTAGTCACCTGAATTATTGTAAGGTTATTGTAAACACTAAAATTCTATAAGGCAAGGGAAGACTTTTAATATGTCCATTTATGATGTGTAATTTCAGTACTGCACATAAAGAATTGAAGTATTGGCTCAGCGCCTGTGGCTCAAGCGGCTAAGGTGCCAGCCACATACACCTAAGGTGGCAGGTTCGAATCCCCAGCCCGGGCCCGCCAAACAACAATGATGGCTGCAACCAAAAAATGGCCAGGCGTTGTGGCGGGTGCCTGTAGTCCCAGCTACTTGGGAGGCAGAGGCAGGAGACTCGCTTGAGCCCAGGAGTTGGAGGTTGCTCTGAGCTGTGAAGCCATGGCATTCTACCCAGGGGGATAGCTTGAGGCTCCGTCTCAAAAAAAAAAAAAGAATTTGGGGTTTAAGATGAGAAGATCTGGGCTCCAGTCCCACTTCCTCCACTTAACCATTTGTGAGACTGTGGGCAAGTCAACTCACCTCTCTAAAATCTCACTGTCTTGTCTTTTCTTTTTCTTTCTTTCTTTTTTTTTTTTTTTTGAGACAGAGCCTCAAGCTATCACCCTGGGTAGAGTGCTATGGCATCACAGCTCACAGCAACCTCCAACTCCTGGACGATTCTCTTGCCTCCTCCTCCCAAGTAGCTGGGACTACAGGTGCCCACCACAATGCCTGGCTATTTTTTGGTTGCAGCCATCATTGTTGTTTGGCAGGTTGGGGCTGGACTTGAACCCACCAGCTCAGGTGTATGTGGCTGGTGCCTTAGCCGCTTGAGCCACAGGCGCTGAGCCAATCCTACTGTCTTTTACTGTAAAAATGGGCATTATAAAGTACCCATGCCATATGGCTATGAGAAGGAAGTATTGAACAGGTGTTGGCAGAGTCCTCCCCACAGTATTTGCCACATAGTAAGTGTTCAGTAATGGTAGCTGTGATGCTGAGGACTGAGAGAATGATGATGGTGATCCCTTGTATGTGCAGATGATCCTGTTACCATTCAGCAGAGAGCTGTGCTACAGTACGAAACACATCCACATCTCAATGGCCTCAGGCTGCAGGTGTGCTTTTTATTCACTCTACAGGCAATAGGGGAGAAGGACCCAGCTCCTAGGGGGCCCCAGGCTGACCAGGCTTCACTATCACACACACCTCCAGGGTCACAGCAGTGGCCATGAATCAGGCACCACCTCTGCAAGTTTCCATCCGACATAGTGGCTTCTGCTCATATGTGCTGGCATTGATCGGCGGAGGGTGGCCTGCAGGCCAGTGCCTGTTTTCCCACATGAAGTTTTACTAGGACACGGCCACAGCTGCTCCCAGCCACTTCTGAGCTTCTACAGCAGAGCTGAGTAATTACAGCAAAGACTGAATGGCCCATAAGCTTGAAATACTTACTAAGAAAAAGTTTGTCAGCCCCCTGCCTTGATCTAAGTAGGTCACCCCAAACTTTGAGGCAGATAGAAAAATGTGATCTTACATGTTCCCAGGAGGCAGAGAACTAGAGATGTTTAGCGGATGGCGCTGAAGACTGCATCAGTTACTCGCAGCAGGCTATCAACAGGCAGCATGTTTTAACAGTATTTTGTCAGAGACGGGCATGGATTTGAACTGACTGTGACAGTGCTGGGCTCACTTCACTCAAGCACCACTCTGAGCGGCGGATGCAACTCTGCTTGACACTCAAAAGCCTCAAAAATCTGGCCCCTTCCTCCCATCCTGTAATATGTCCCCCTATTTCTTGCCAGGATCCCTTTGCTTCCATCTACCTAATGTCTCTCAAAAACTCAGATGTTTTCCATGATCACAGAGCCAGTGGCAGGCAGGGCTTTCCCCATGTCTGCCTGACTCCAGGGCCTCCCTTTTGCAGGCTCTTGTTTTCACCATACCTGTCACTTCACCATCTTTTTTTTCCCCCCTTGGATTCTATGAGAAATATAAACCCTCATTTCTGCTCTGGCCTGGAATTTCCTGTGGTTCAGGATGACTTATCAGAGCATGTGAACTAAACCAGGGTCTGCCCTCACTTCTCTGCCCCTTTGATCTCATGGACCAAACAATCTACTTTCTTATCTTTCATCTGACTGCCACTTTCCTAGAAGATACAGGAGGAACTGGGACCAGACTGAGGCGATGGACAGGTGCCACCAAGTCCCTGGGGGTAAGAGAGCAGTAGTCAAGTTAGCTGGAAAGAGGAACAGAGGGTCAAGCCTCCCAGGAGGGCAGGCACCCTGCTACAGAAGGCACGCCCTCCGGAAGGATGCTCTGCGCCCCGTCCTCTTCCTCTCCACATCCTGCACTTGTTCCCTGGGAGAAACAACAGCTCACATGCCCCCATGAGACACCCCAAGTGAGAACCACCTCAAGCCTGAAGCAAATATCTGAGGAGATTAGCAATTAAGCCGCCCAGTGAGAAATGACCTTGGAAATGTCCGTGCGCAAAGACATTCTGACCACAGGAGTGGGGGCCTAAAGAGTTTCCCTTGCAAGGTGGAGGGTGATTGGTTTTGTTGTGGCCCCAGAGCAGAGAGCCCACCTCCAGGAAGTATTATAACCAGCGTTTCATCAAGGCCCCTTCCAAATGCACCTATATCTTTGTCCCTTGCATTTCTCTCTCGGACCAGTATCTGCATGCTCCTGGGGGTCCTTTCTCGGCACCTTCCTCCACACAAAGATTAAGACTGAGCTGGTCCCAGGGGAAGGAGATGTGCCTCAGAGAGCCACTGTGTGCACAGCCCTGGGGCGTAGTGAGAACTCAGTAAAGGCAGCAGCTAGTGGCAGGAAGGCCAGGTTGTCCTCACCATCCTCCTGAACCCTCTCCTCCTCCTTAATGAGGACAGGGTCCCATAATTTAAGGCTCTGGCTTTTATCCTATTGTTTGTTGCAGATCTTCAGATCCTTTACTTTATTAACCAGCTTATGCATCTCTGCAGAAGACAGGTCAAGATTGGGACTGGGTCACATCCTAGTCACCTGTTACAGGCCATTCCAGCCTCAAGCCTGCACTCTTGAGAAGCCAAGGCAATCTTGAGAACAGCACCCCAGTGACAGTCTCTGCACTCAAAGCAAAATATCCACAGGGCTTTGCCTGATACTAAAATGTATCTGCTCCCAACTTAGCAACACATCGTGGTGGAGAAGGCTTACTGGTAGACAAAAGGTAGAAGTTAGACAAGGGGCTGATTCACTTACAAGCATCAGTCTCTTCCTCAGATCCATTATCTGACAGCCCTCTTTTTCTCATGTATGTCTGTAAAACTCCTCAGGATTTAGCAGGAGACAGATTTGGAAGTGGGAGCTGCTTTTCTAATAGCATAAGAGGGCTTGTACCTCATGGATTAGGGGATAATTTATAATTATTAACTGCTGTGATCATAAAGTGATGCCTCAGTTATGTAACTGGGAACTGGGTATGTTATATAAATTGCCTTAACAAATAACCAATCACTTTCAGTATTAAAACTTTAACATTTGCCACTTTGTTGGGAGTTTCAAAGCATATCACATACTTTCCTGCCTCATTAAATAAAGTACACCAAACATCATTTAATCACTTCTCAATAACCAGGACCATGGTTACAAACATCAACAGTTACACTAGGCTTTATTTAGAATAATGACACTATTTTAGAACTACTGATGTGTGGGGCTATCTTTTTTCCTGCCTAAATGATCCCAGAATTTAGAGGTTCTTTTGTTTGATGTTTAGACTTTCGTGACTCTTTCTTCACTATCAGCGTCATTTCTTGTTTCTTTGACTATGCCTGCCTCAAATTCCTTCTAAATTGCTTTTTCTAATCTTCTGTGAAGTCAGGAAGCAACTCAAGCCTGTAAGAACTCCATGTGAACCAAGAGCAAATAAGCTTTGAGTAAGGGGCCCAGTGGAGCAAAGAACTGAACATTAGTACAAGGTCTTTTTGAGGCCTGTCTTGGGTAATGGAAGACTGTTACAGCCTCCTGAATTTGTCAATTCCATTTCAGTGCAATGAGCCTTCCTACTAAGATAGAGCTGAAGGAAGTGAGGGAGGTGGGCAGGAAAGGAGAGAGGATGGAGGGAGAGAGGATGGAAGGAAGCACTGAAGGAAGGATGGGAGGGAGGGAGAGAGAGGGAGGGAGGGAGGGGAAGAGGGGATGAGGGAAGTGCTTTCTGGTGCTGGGGATGGGGCAGGAAATCTGTTTAAGTTACTTCATCACCCCTCGGCTCACACTGCACACCTGTGCCTTGGTGGGAGGTGGTAGCACCAGTGTTCGATGCGGGGTGTCGTTGAAACACCTCAGTGGACTCTACCTCACTCCTCCTGCGTGTAGCGTGTTCCTACACAACCCAGGGAAGGCATCACAGGGCACCTGCCTGTTCACGGTCTTTCTGCCACTGGGTGGGTCTCATCAATCTACTGAAATTAATCAAATATTATGAAGTTGGTATTTTGGAAAAGCAGGTACTGACAGGAGGAGACCTGCAGGGGAAGTGAACCGAGGGCCCTTTGCATCCAGCCACTGCCCGTTACTAGCTGGGTGACTTCGGGGAAGCCACTCATCTCCCTGAACTTCAGCTGAAACTGGAAATTGATCTGTAAGATGGAGACACTCTCCCCCACCTCCCTGTGTCAGCGCTGCTATAAGGATAAAACCAAGTAGTGAACAGTGATTTGTTCTGCAGCATAGTTATAATATAAATGGCAAATATAACCTAATCAGATTTATAGGAAAGGCAGTTATGATTTATGAAGTTGTGCAGTTTGAACAGGTCTGAGAATGAAATCTGTGTAGTATGATGATAATAAAACAGTGCCTGACATTGATTCAGGGTTTACTAAGTGGAAGGCCCTGTCTAAGAATCTTGTATGGATACCATCATTTAACCCATGTAACTAATGTCTATGCCGCAGGTGTTATTAATCGTGCCCATCTTCCAGATGAGGAAACAAAGGCCTAGAGATCTAAGTAACTTGCTTAATGGCAAATAGTAAGTGGTAGAGCCAGGATGCTGGAGTCTTGTACTCCTTGGCGTGTATAAATAATATCCATGTATGATTTTTATTGAAATAATATAGTAGGGGTATGGTATTGTCAAGATGTCTATTCAGTTTTTCACTATTTCCAGAGAAAGAACATTCTGATGGAGTTAAGTTTCTACTTGGACTCACTCGGCGGCAGCCCTTGACACTGAACCATGGTTAACAGCACCCACTTTTAGAGCACTTTGGTCTTTCAGCATCACCTGTGCTGGGGAACCCGCCCTTTGGTGTGTAGAATTATAAAGAGCTAGGTGTTAGTTTGTCTCTACAAGGGAAGTAGCTTTGGAAAATTCTTACTTGTTTTTCATTCTAGAATAATCAAGATACTTATTTTGTTGGAAAGGGATTAGAGTGTAGAATAATTTAAAAAATTACTGTAATTTTTATTGCTAAATGACCAGATATTCGCCATCTATTTTCAGCCACTGATTTGAGGTTTGGCTGATGAGATTCCAGGTGGTACCGCTGAACTCCAATAGCAGCCTCTGGGAGTCACTGTATGTTTAGATGCAAGGCAGATACGAACATGGTTGGATTTGTTTCATTCTTCTGAAGACTTAAACAGCTTTTCTATATGTGTTTTTTAATTTTATGAGAGTGTTTTTTTTAATTTTAATTTTTTTTTTGAGACAGAGTCTCGCTATGTTGCACTCAGTAGAGTGCTGTGGCATCACTGCTCACAGCAACCTCAAACTCTTGGGCTTAAGTGATTCTCTTGCCTCAGCTTCTGAAGTAGCTGGAACTACAGGCACTAGCCATAATACCCAGCTATTTTTGTTGTTGTTGTTTCAATGTCATTGTTGTTTTGGGCCTGGGTTGGGTTTGAACCCACCAGCCTCAGTGTGTGTGGGCAGTGCCCTGCCCACTGAGTGAGTGGTGCCTCTGTCAGAGTAGTTTTTTTTTTTTTTTTTTTTTAAGACAGAGCCTCAAACTGTCACCCTGGGTAGAGTGCCATGGCATCACAGCTTATAGCAACCTCTAACCCCTGGGCTCAAGTGATCCTCCTGCCTCAGTCTCCCGAGTAGCTGGGACTACAGGTGTACACCACCACACCTGGCTGAAATTAAACTTTTAAATACAAATCCAGTATGTTAGGTATGGATGTGCTTTAGCATCTCTGGCTATTTCCAAGGTCAGGTGATGGCATTTAACCCTGAGACCTGGGCTGACACCAGGCTCAAATGTAGTGTGCTATGAGGAAGAAGAGGAAGGTTCTCAAAAAGCAACCTTCTGTAGCAGCTGTGAGTGTCTTCTCACGTAGGAAATCTTAGCCAATCTTGAGGTAAATAGAGGATATTAGGAACTACGAATGACAGTTATAGTCTGTTTGTCTTTTGGGAAGAGAGATCTTTATTACACTGAGTTACACTTGTTTTTCTTCAATGCTAATGAGAACTTTTGTTATAATGGACACTAAGTTAAGACATTCAGATTCTCTTTATTTTTTTCACTAGTGAACTGATTTAAGAAGTGTTTGAGGCTCAGCACCTGTGGCTCAAGCGGCTAAGGTGCCAGCCACATACACTGGCCTGGCGAGTTTGAATCCAGCCTGGCCCGCCAAACAATGATGGCTGCAACCAAAAAATAGCCAGGCATTGTGGCAGATGCCTGTAGTCCCAGCTACTTGGGAGGCTGAGGCAGGAGACTCGTTTGAGCCCAGGAGTTGGAGGTTGCTGTGAGCTGTGATGCCATAGCACTCTACCGAGGGCCACAACTTGAGGCTCTGTCTCAAAAAAAAAAAAAAAGAAGTGTTTGAGTGCCTGTCTATAACGTGCCATGTTCTTCACTAGAGCACTAGTGATGGCAGTTAAACAGGGCTCAAGACTTTCCGGCGGTCTTTTTAAGACTCAGAGGATCTACCTAAAAGGACAATAGCAGCACATCACGTTTATTGCAGGAAAGGAAACGATGTGGCATCATCATTTCCTTTGCATGAGCGTGCACTTTGCAGGCACAGGACATCTTGTGACAAGAGTCAGGTTCCAACTGTCCCCCTCAGAAGGGTGTGGCAGGATCCACTTTCTCTCTCCACACCCAGGAACCATGGAGTCCAAAATGGTGTCTTGGCTGGGAGTCTTTTATATTTTAAAAATACTCTGTACATTTGAAATGTTTTAAATGTTTCCTATATCTTTACTGGTCACATAGGTTCCTGCTGTGTAACCAGCCTCAGCAGCAGAGCTCTCCAGGGGTCTTGGTGAAAACAGCTACAAATCCCCGTGTTTGTTTTTATCAATAAACAATGCTGACAAGCTGTTACAAACCATGCCCAGCTGCCTCAGACCCCAGGTTAGAAAGCAACACGGTTGTCAACATGTCACGTCTGGACCAGGAGTCAGCGCCCTGGAGATGCTCTTTCCTAATTCATCAGGACAGCTCAGGCTGATGCCGGGTCTGCTGATGTTTCCCCTACCAGATGTTTCCAGGGCATAAGGCAGACATCGTCTTTGCCCTCATGCCACCAATCCACTGTATGACTTCAGGCTTATCAGTTTTTCTTTCCCGTCCTCTTTTCTAATTTAGAAAACAAAAAACTTGGACTGGAATGAACTCTCACTTCCTCTTGCTCTAAAATCTTAGATAATACTTTCCCCAAGGCCACGTGCATCATATGAATGTGAACACTGACTTCCACATTCCCTATAGAATTATATTATTTTCTTAGAAAGGAACTCTAGTTATTCATGGATTCATCACTCTGGTATTTGTAGGAATGTTGCATCCCCCAAACTCTGGCTGTGACCCTTATCAACAGTCCCTGTTTTTCTTTGCTAGGGGGATCCTGATGTGGTAGGTCAAGGTCTCTGTGAGTCTCAGATTGGTCACTTAACGAGAGGTGTGCTTTGAGCCAAGTCACCCATTCAGAGTTTTAGTTTCTTATTTCTAAAATGTGAGTCATAATTCCCCAGCGATGCTACACACAATTAAATGAGATAATTAGATCTTAACTCATTTGGTATATAGTAGATGGTCAATAAAAATTAGGTTTCTTGTTTTCTGTTATGAGACTTTGTTGCATTTAAATCTCCTTTAGGAAATCTTACTAGATTTTCTGAATTAAAATAATTTATATTGGTCTAATTTCGAGTGGTATTTGAAGGCATTTTGTTACACCCTGCCTGCTAAGAGAAGTTAGTACGTTCAAGCAGAATTATAAGAAAGGTCTATTTTAGTTTGGATCATAGGAATAAGTTGGCAAAACCTCCTAGGACAGAGACAACCAGGAGATGCTGGGGAGGAATGTCCATGCTCTCGCTCTTTGAATTGTTTCAAATCAGTTCATTGAATGACCATTATTTCTTATGTTGAGCCCTTCTCTTTATTTACTGATTTTTCAGAGTAAAAATTTAGATTTTAGCAGATTCGGATAGTCACCAATAAATTTTTTTGATTTTTTTTTGAGACAGAATCTCACTTTGTCACCCTGGTAGTGTGCCGTGGGGATGTAGCTCACAGCAACCTTAGACTCTTGGGCTCAAGCAGTTCTCTTGCCTCAGCCTCCCAAGTAGTGGGGACTACAGGTGCCTGCCACAGAGCCGGCTATTTTTAGAGATGAGGTGTCACTCTGGCTCAAGCTTGTCTCGAACTTGTGAGCTCAGGCCATCCACCCACGTTGGCCTCCCCAATTGTTAGGATTATAGGCATGAGCCACCTCTCCTGGTCATGACCAATAAATTTTTAAAAAGTATTCTGAATGCAGATTTATGCGTTTGATGTGCTTTAATCCATTGCAGTCATTTTTCCTTTTAATGCTTCAATTGTCCAGTCTTTGGCCACTGGAAGCCCCTTAAAGTTAGCATGTATATCCTGATACCACCTCCAGTCTTTGTGCTTTTTGGTGTGACGAAAGATGACTTCGCTTACATATCTCCTGCCTAGACCTAGGATCAGTCATATTTCTCTAAGGTGTCTCGGTTTCTTTTAAAAGAAAACGGTATTTGGACATCATCATCTGGACACTAGGGATGCTTATTGCTAGGATATTTTCATTGTTTCTGGGCCTCTTTTAACTAAGAGAAGAAAAGATTATGAGATTATACTGATATTTTCACTTCAAATTTAGGATCACTGGCTATCACTTTACTTCTTTGATATTATATTATGATCTCTTTAACCCTAAAAGTCTTTTTAAAATTTATTTTTTGAATTAAATCTTAACTGTGTACATTGATGCATTTATGGGTTTCAGTGTACTGATTTGATATACAATGTGAAATGCTTACATCCATCATAATTATACTCTTTTCTTATTAGTTTTGAAATGTACTGTTACATCATGGACATTAGGTGAGGTCCCCCCAGATACCCTCCCTTCTCCCCCCTCCTCCAGCCCCTCCCCTCTCTCTCCTCTTCCCTTCTGCTTTCTGGACTATAGTTATGTTTTACCATTTGTATGAATGGGTAGGTGATTATATATTGATTTCACAGAAGTATTGAGTACATTGGATACTTTTTTCCCCAGTCTTGAGATATTTTACTAAGAAAAATAAGTTCCAGCTCCACCCAGGTAAACATAAATAAAATTTCTTTTTTCTAAGGACCTCAACTCAATTAGTGTAGCTAAGGGTGTGTGTGTGTGTATAAGTTAGCGATCAACTCTCAGTATTATCACTAACCATGAAATGCTAAATGCAGCTTTAGACTTCTTTGTGGTTCTTTGGTCGGAAGGCCGTCTCTTAACACACATGTGCAAAATACTGTCCTAAAGTCATTTGAAGTAATTCTTTTCTGGTTGGTTATGTCTGATAGGTTGTGAAGTTTATTTGTTTTAATTTGTTTTCAATTTTAGGTGTTACTTTATTTTTACTTTTTAAGTAAAGTATTTATTTTAAATTATGTATTATATTTATATGGTTTGAAAGTCAAAATTGTAAACAAAGTGTATTTCAAGAGGCCTTGCTTTCATCCTGGTTTTGTCCAATTCTCTCGCTCTCTCTCTCTACAGAAGCCATTCTTACTAGTTTACCCTTTGTCCGCTTCCTTTTGACTATCTAAGGAAATATGTGTATTCTGTATATATTACATACATCACTATGCATTTTTTAGTATTTTTTTTCCTTTCTTCTTTTTTTTTTTTTTTTGAGACAGAGCCTCAAGCTGTCCCCCTGGGTAGAGTGCCGTGGCATTACAGCTCACAGCAACCTCCAACTCCTGGGCTCAAGCGAGTCTCTTGCCTCCGCCTCCCAAGTAGCTGGGGCCACAGGC